>CM076579.1:1131864730-1132098971 GCA_034641835.2 Pinus albicaulis
TCTGGTCTTGGGCTGATTCTTTTAATTTTCCTGAATTTTTGTTTTTCCTAAAATTGGGATTCCTGATTTTTTGTTGATTATCACATCGAGGCCTTCTTTCTATGTTGTCTAATATATCCATCATTCTCTCTAAAGTCTTAGCTAACTTATCTATTTTTTCATCTGAACTAGAGGCTTCTTCTTTTATGGTTACTCTCCTCTCATTCCTCAATCTAGCTTTTCTAGCTAAAATGTTTACTTCTACACATATAGCATCTGTTTGCATTCTTTCTAAAGTTTCTGCATTTCTTTCTCTTAACTAATATGCCATGTCTGTGTAAAATCCATTTGGGAATTTAAGTAAGAGAGATTCAAGAGTAGGTTTGAGATTTGCAGGAATTGAATTGTAAACACTGTTATATCTAGTGCAGTAGTCTTGTACTAATTCATTGGGAGCTCTTTTCATTGCATCAAATTCAGACAATATTTGGAGTGGATTTTTCTTCTTTTCCCATTTATTTAAAAATAATCTCTGAAAAATTTCTAAGTCATCTATACTACCAGCATTAAGACCTTTAAACCATTTTTTGACTTCCCCTGTTAATGTTTGTGCAAACAATCTTATTTGTACATCAGAATCATCTATTTCATGAAGTTCAAAGTAATTTTTCATTTTATTTATGTGATGTTGTGCAGTGTACTGTGTAGTAGCATCGAATTGTGGTATCTTACTTTGGTTATCCTGAGGCATGTCATGTAGGTGTGTTGGAAGAATGAGGGGAGCATACCTGGTAGCCATAGCTTGAATTCTAGCTTGGCTAGGAGGTATATTGAAAGTGCAAAAGTGCTTGAAATACTTGTTCAACTAGGAAATGAAACTGGAATATATAAGGAACTAGTAGGAAATGAGAATGATGTGTTTGAAATAGTAGAAGGTAAAATAGTGGATGATGGAAATAATATTCTAGGTTGTAAGGGTTGTCTAGGGATAAATGGATCTGTAGAATGAGTGGTAGCTGAAACTATAGATGATGTAGTGGTATCTAGATGAGGAATAGAATTTTTAGATGTGTAAGCTAACAATTGGGCTAATTCGATAGCTTCATCAATTTCTTTAAGAATAGTAGCATTTATCTCTTCAATCTTATCCTGATTTTTAACTTTCTTTAATTCAGAATCTACTGTAATATTTTCCTGTTTTGCCTCAAGAAATGAAAAGAAAACAAGGTCTATAATAGAAGTCTTTAAATTAGATTCTGATTTACTTCTGAACAAATAATTTTCAAATTTCAAATCAAACTGTATATCTTGTAAACTTACTAACTCTTGTGGTAATGAATTGGCTCTAATTAATGAAACTTTAGCATCTAAATCTTCTATCTGTTTTTTATTTTTCCCAATTCTGTCTGGATTGTCTACTATAATAGTAGGTTTAGGATCCGGGTTAGACCTAGTATAGTAAATTTTTCTAGAAGCTAGAATTACAATTTTTTATACTCACAACTTATAAAATAGACCTTAAAGGAAAAATAATGATAAAAATTTTTTCCTTTAAGATCTATTTTAAAACCGAGGATTGGTTAGTTCCCCAGTGGAGTCGCTAGTATGTTATCACTCTAGTAATTCTCTAAGTTATGAGATTTTGATTTATAGTTTAAGAACACTAGAGGTAACCACAAATCTACTTTTAAACTCTAGGATCTAGCCTTCCTAGGGTTTAGAGAGGGCTCTCTCTATAAGGTTTAACTTTGTTTTGATTATAAGATATTAGGCTAGTTATGATTGTGCAATTTGGTTTTGATTTGGTTTGATTTGGTGGGAAAAATCACTTAATGAGATGGATAGTGGGAAATCTGATTGTCCATTGAGCTAAGGAGTCAAAATTC
This sequence comes from Pinus albicaulis, assembly GCA_034641835.2. Lineage (NCBI taxonomy): Eukaryota > Viridiplantae > Streptophyta > Pinopsida > Pinales > Pinaceae > Pinus > Pinus albicaulis. Next base: position 1,131,866,596 of record CM076579.1, read on the forward strand.
AAGCAGACGGAACTAAGATCAAGGTCAAAAAGTCAAATGTTTTCAGGGCAAGTTAGATAAGTCTTTAAATATCTTGGAAGGTTTTTTGGTGAAGTGGTATGATCCGGATAAAGAGCAATGAAGGGTTCTTTGATCCAGAAAAAGGAAGTAGTAGGCAGACGTCAAACGAAAGAGGGAGAAATTACGAGTTCCCTACTCTGGAAATCAGCAAAAAACATAGAAATGATAAACAGTAAAGATAGGGTGCTTTTAACAAATACTGAAGTAATACTCTTGTTTATTCATTCAAATTTAGAACACATAATGGATGCATGAAACAAAGAAGATAAACAATGACAAGTAGAAAGTACTTCACTTCAATGGCTCATCACATGAATCCTGAAATATGATGCTAGTTGATCTGATCCAGTCTGCTACTTGAAATTTGCAACACAAAAGCCTTCAAGTCCAGCAAAAATGACTATAGAAATCTTTAGCAATTTATTCCACACTAATACTTCTAAAGATGAAGTATTTATACAATATTGTTTACAAAATATCCTAGAATACTTATAGGAATTATCTAAGAAAAATAGAAATATCTTTACAACAAAATAGAGACAGCTTCTTAACAAATCAGCAAGCTGTCCTATTGATTCAAATAAAATAGAAAATTGATTGGATGAGGTTTAGCTAGCTGCCTTGGTGTCCTCTTTGCTGGTAGAGATATTTCAAATCTATTTTGAAATCTGATATTCTTTATCTTATACTCTTTTACTCTGATTCCCTTTATCCTCTGATACTTTTTAACTCAGATACTCTTTAACCTCTATAAAACTGCTTTACTGCTATAATAAATTCTTCTTTCGCTGTAAAAATCAGCAAACTGTTTTCTTCCTTTTATCTACTTTTTAACTTTCACAGTAAATCAGTAAGTGATTGCCAAGCTTCATCATTTGGAATTTGAATCTTTTTCAACCTCCTAAAATTTTCATCTGCCTCAGTATATCTGGAAAATGTTGGTTTTATGATAAACAAATGTCTTATCTCATGCTGCAGATAAAATAAATATTCAAAACTTCTGAGTAAGACCTTCCCTGTTGGAATGCAATGTCCACTTTTCTTTTCAACCATCTCTTTTGCATACCCTCTAATTTTCTTATTATAACCTTCCTGTGGCATAAGTTTGTTATTAATGACCAAAATATTAGGCAAAATTCTTTGCCTCAAGTTTTAAAATTTAACCATAAACTTGGTTATGGCTATGTTCATATTCTCACATTTCTCTTCAAGTTGTTTCATTAGATTCTTTTTTGAGATGACTTTCCTTCCTTCAAGGATTGTCTCTGTCCTATCAGGAATTTGTATTTCTTCCAACTCTTGCTTGTTTTTGTTGTTGAGAAAATTTATCAATTATATAGCTTGCTCGGGTTTATTACCTAGCTCATCTTTGGTTTTCTGAATTTCTGCTAGTGTTGCCTTCATTAAATCTCTCTGTTCAAATATTATTTGAATTGAGGGCCACACATCATTGATGGCTTCAATGATTTTTTTCCATAAATGGTTTTTCACATATGATATTGGCTCCTTTAAGGTCAAATCATTTTGAAGTTTCATCAATTATTCATTTAACCTATTAGCCCTTTTTTCATGATTTTTGGCATTGATTTGGGCTAACTTCTTTGTATCCTCAAGATTATCAATCATCTTCTTCAATCTATTAGTCTCACTTGTTTGTATTTTCATTTCTTCCATGGCTTTTACAAATTTACTGGCCTCATCTAAAGGTTGAGCTGCTGTAGTAGATGACTCTATAGCTGAAGTTGTAGATGATGTCACTCACACTGCAGTAGCCAGTGGTTCTTTGGGTGCCAACTCTTTTGCTAGAGTTGAAGGCACAATAGTAGTAACCATGGGAATTACTGAAGGGACTTCCTATTTTTTTATAGTTTCCCTTTCATGGACAAGCTTGTCCATTTGAATTTCCATTTCTTTTATTTGTCCTGTTTGCTGAAAGATTAAGTTCATCATATCATCCTTTTGAGTCTGTTCTTGTATTATTTCTTTAGCTTGAGGATGTTCAGTTGATGGCAGTTTAAGCTGTTTCCTCAATGTTGTAATGTCTTCATTCTTTTTCTTTACTAGTTGTTCTATTTCTTTAACATTTGCGGGATCATATCCTACTTGGAGAAATAACTCTCCTAAAGACTTAATCCTTAGGTCTTTAGCATATAATGAGGCTTTGTCAATCTTCATTTAATATTTCATGTTTATGATTGTGTTCTGAAGTTTTTGAACACTCATAGCTTTGGTTGTAATGGTAGAATACAACATCTCTGAACTCTGTCTATGAAATTCTATTTGATCAAGTGCATGAATTTTTTCTTTTTGTACTTCTAGGTCAACCTTTTTGTAGTCTGCAACTGTCTTTGGAGTCTTCACTGTAGGTTGTAACACTGACATGATCAATTTTTTATTTGAGTAATCAAAGGCAGATAAAAGTTTGTTTTGAACACTTGGTGTTTACTTCAAATATTCAGAGTAAATCTCATTTTTTATCTCTTCATTCTTTGTTTTAATCTGTTTGTATTTTTCTCTTATAACAAGATCATTTTCCTCTGTTGTTTGTGAAGATGATGCTTCCAAATTCTGTTGTTTCTCTGTCATTTGTGTATTTGAATTATCAATCTGTTCTCCATTCAAATTCTCTGTAACTGGCTTATTTTATTGACTCTGGCAACATCTGTATTTGTTACTGGGACATCTGTGTCTTCAACCTCAATAGTCACTTTCTCTTTATCAACTAAGTCTATCTTAGGCTTTTTATTGTATATTAATTTGAACCTATTCTCAATTGTGGTCTCTGTGATGTAAGTTCCTTCTTCTCTGACCCTTTTGGTGGATTTCTCTGCTTGATTTGCAGTTTTTAAGGTGTGACTAGTGTCACACTGCTTTAATGCATCTATCAAACTGTTTTCTATCCACTCAGTCTGATTAACATACTTCTTAATCTCTGGTTTTTTCTCATGAATGTAGGGTGTTAGTTTGCACTTAACCCTCATGTTACTCAATATTCCTTGTGGATCATAGTTCCAGGAGAAAATCTCTTCAAATCTGTACTCTAGTAACTGTTTGGCTGCTTCTGTCTCTGCATCTTTGTGATTACAAATAAATGGCCCTACCTAATTTTTTAACTTGAATTGTGTTTTCTTCTTAGCTGCTAAGAAGTTAATAGAATCAGAATTCAATATTTTCCTGATATATTCCAAGGCAAAAACCCTCATTGGTACATATTTGGGTAATTTGTAAGGCAACAGATTAGACTCAAAAACTCTGATTTCTGTGTGTTTTTCACACAAATACCAATATCCAGTTTTGGTCTGTTCAGATAGTTATAAATTTTTCTTCATTTCATCATTGATCCTTGGTTGTTCAGTGTTGGTCAACATATTGATCAATGGATGAACAAAGAAGTCTAAAAACTCTTTATAAGTAAACTCTGTGGACTCTTTTCTAATCAAAGATGTCCAAAAAATAACTAAAAGTGGATTTCCTTCTATGTCAAGCTTCTAGAGGGTTACTGGAAACTTATCTGCTTGAAAATACAAAAACATATGGAAGAGAAAAGATGTGTATCTAAACACTCCTTCAGTTGACAATTTAACCAGCTATTCATGGATATTGTCAGCAATGTACTCAACATAATTGAAGATGACAGAAGGAGGTTGTCCTGGTGTAAAAGTAGTTAGGAAACCTAGGATGGATTCATCTGTATGCGCATCTGTAAAGTATCCTAGGATGAATGATAACATGGAAATAACATGCCTTGAACATTCTGGAAATTTTGAAGTGGAATATGGAAGATTGATTTGAGGAATTTCTACATGTAAGGGCATAAATATTTGGAAGATCTGGAATCTTTTGGGAAAATCAAGGCCAATGTACAACTTGGTAAGTGCTTCTATTGACAAAGGGACTGCTTTAAGATCATGTTTGAGTTGTAACATCTATTTTATGGACTCAGCAGTAATTGTAAACAATAATTCTTTGTTTGCATTCACTAGTGCTCTTTTTTCAGGCACATAATAGTTATGACACAACCCAATCAGCTCTGGGCATGGATGAGTGACTGGAACAACATATTTGGGCAAGTTTGATTCCCAAATTTAAACTTCTTCCACCTGATCTAAGGATTTTTCAAAGATCCAGTTGTGAAGTTCTAATAGATTGAATTCTACAATTGGTTCTGCTATTTTGTAGTCCACATCTGCTAATGGGGTGTGCTCAATGTCTACAATAGGAGGTTGTAGAGGATTTACAATGAAGGCAGTCTTGGAGGACACAACTGGAGTAGATTTAGGCATTTTTAGGTTTTTAGGACTTCTGAAACTCTGTTTTTAGGCTTTTTGGTTTCTTCTATAAGATTAAATGGTTTACATAAGTATTTTTTACTCTAACAGAGGTTCTTGGAAGAAAAATGGGTACAATTTGTTGCTTCTTTGGATTTATCTTTCAATTTCAATCTTGAAAATGTATTTCAGCTATATTACAGACTCTCAGTGGTTATGAAAATAACAAACAGGGGTTTCTTAATCTTTTTCAATGGATATTGGACTAAAAATTGTTTGGAATCAAGCATAGAGGGTCAGGTTACCTGCAGAGGATTTCTGGGCTTTAATTGGAGTTTTATACAGTTTGTAAAACTAGAATAAACTCGATATTTTCCTTCTAAAACTAAGCACAGTGTAAAAAGGTTTTTACAAAATTTTTGACAGGGTTTAGCCTCCTTTTTGGACAAATTTAAAGGATCTCTTGGATTGAATATTCTTATACAGGTTTCAAATGTCCTTTTTAAATTGATAACAGGCTCGATTTCTTCAAAAAATACCTGTTTTACACAGGTATGGGTCTTTGAAATAGGTTCTGATGCATTTGACAGGTCTGTGGTATCTTCTGGAAGTAATTCAGGACTTCCAGAAATCTTCAACAGCAATAGGCAAACTTTTCATTGGTTCTGGGCATATAAACTATGCCAAGGCTTTGTTCTCAAAGTCGAGATGGAAAATGCAGTGATATAATGAAGAAGAAGGGAATAATGGGGTTTTTCAAAGTTTATTAGGCATTTTAGGTTTAGTCTGGTCTACAATAAATTTCAATCACATCGAGCAATGGGTGGTTTTCTAGCTTCAAAGGATAGAAACCGCAAGTAGTTATCGCGTGCGTTTAAGGTGGTAATCGGTTTCAATTGAATCAGATGCGATAAAATCAAAATGAGCCATGTGGAGGAGAGAGAAAAGGCTGAAACGAGCTATTTCGCATGGAATGGATTATATTATAATCACGCAACTTAAATTGTGATATGGTCTTTCGATCGTTGGATTTGGGAGGGATAATGCGAACAGACGCGATTTAATATGAAGTTGCTCGGCGTTCAGAGGTGGGGTCCGAGATTTAGTAATACGGTAGGATAGGTTTTTAACTTTATAAATATAAATTTATAATGTTAAAACCTTTTGTTATATGATTGGTGGAGGGGTAAAATCATATGTTTTTTATTTAAAACATAAGCAAATGTTTCAATCACGAGCATGGGTATATATTATATGATAATTAAACCTTTTGACAAGTGTTTTAATACCATAGGGGCAGGGTATTTTTATATTTTATATGTTTAAACCTATGGGAATAAAGGGCGGGGATATTTTCGGCACATGGGATATATAACATAGGTTTAAACTTTAAATAAATGGGTTTTTGGGGTTATTTACTTATAAAGGATTTAATAATATACGGGAAGGGTATATTTCAGGGATTTAATAATATAAGTTAGAAATTAATATGAAATGAAGGTGTAATGTATGAAATGAATAAAAATACATAATTTAAGACTAAGTAAAGTGTAAAAATAGGCCTTTAAGCATATTTTGTTCCATTTTTTATTTTTACACATAGACTTACGATAAAAATGCATTTTATGGGTTTTTGAGTGTTTTTGAATGAAAATGAAATTAGTCAAGTAGGGTTTTTACTTTTACTAAGAAAAAATGTGTTTTACTTAGGAAAAGGGATCAAAATCTTGGAAAAGGGTGAATATGCTAATGAAATGGGTTTTATGTAGGGAATGCAGTATTTTTAACCAATTAGTTATCAAGCCTTGAGTCCAGTCCCAACAGAAGTCAGAGAAATGCTCTAAGCCTCTTTAACTGAAGGTTTAGAATACTGGATCATTGTGGGGGAGGGGAAATTAGTAATTTTTGCCCGATGGTGTTTTATTACATGTCTTGCACAACTTCTTTCTACCTACCCATCATTATTTCTAACATTTTTACTTCATTTTCATGGGTGCATTTAAGCTTGCAACCCTAAATAAATTTTTCTTTCAAAGCACAAATCTATCTAATTCTACCCTTATTTCATCTTAGGGCTCAGATTAGACTGTTGAGCCCCTCATTTATTCTCTAAATATCTACTGATATGTCAAGTTTAAACTATTTGACATATCTTTATTATCTATCTAAAGCATGAAAAGTGAAGATTAAACTATTTAACTGATCATGGATTATGGCATTATTGACAATCTGCACATAATCATTATTATTGTAGTAAAAGTAAATAGTATTGGAATTTTGACTTGCTCACTTTCATATCTTATTTTATCTCTTGGGGTTTATTCTTTTTCTAAGTCCTTTGATATTTCTTTTAGGACTTTTAACCTCTTTTCATTTTTTATTATTTTCAAAATATGGGAAAACAACTTGTAGAAAGCAAGGTATGTACATATTTACAAGACTATCAAAGTCAATTCAAAAATTATGTACCCTATTATTATAGGACTCTAACACTTTGCAGTGTCACTCTTTCCCCTTCATCATTGAGACATTTTGGCAACTTACTGTAGCAATCAATTTTAGTTTCATGGGTTTCTAGCCAATCCATGTCGACTAGCACATCATATGCACCCAGTGATAATAGATTCAAACCAACCAACATGGGTATGTCCTTTATTGTTACTGGGCATGATCTCGACACATTTGTAATTTTCCTGTTGGTTCTTGTAGCTAGATGAACCAACCATGATTTATCATGGGATATCTTCTGCAATGCACACTTCTCTACAACCTTTGGACTAACATGACTGAAATTATAACCTGGGTCAATCAAAATTGAAAAAGGCTAGTTAGCGACAATTCCTTCCATCTTGATCGTTGATTCTTAGTGATCATCTTGATTGTTATCCAATGTGACATAGATTCATTCACATTATAAGACACATCATTCACCATATCTACTTCTCGTATATTATATAGCCTTAGAGTATTCTATTATTTTCAATGGAAATCCATCTATAAGTCCTTTTCTCCACATGTCCAATATTGTATGGGTCCCCCTTTGAACCCCTCGACTTCCTCTCTTACTAGCTCGGAGGAGCATTCTCTACTATAAATGGTATACTTTTTCTGAAACAAACCTTTGGCATGAGTGGTGAACTTCAAATTATTTCCCCCAGGTTGATGTCCCAAAGATTTATGTCCTTTTCCTTTAAATATGGCCTTACCTATTTCTTTCTAATCAACCTAGAACTTCATTTTATGCTTAGATTGTTCATAGTGGTACCTCATTTTTTGGATGGTTTCCTCCAAGGGTTTTGGCTCATGAAACTCAATTTTTTCCATGTAAGCATGTTGAAATACACTAAGACACCTCTGATATGTGCCTTCTCATCCTTGATGTAAGGCACATACCTTAGTAGCTCCAAGAATTTATTTGTGTATTCATTAGTTACAATTTACCCCAATTTGTGCTCATGAAACTCTTTAACCTTGTTATCATAGTACCTTTCATACAAGTACTTTTCCTGGACATATCTTTGAAAGATCCTCCGTGATAGCTCTTTCTCTCTAATTCCTTTGGCATTCCTTGGAATTCCCACTGAATATTAGTGTCTCCTTTCAAGCTTAAAATGGCTACTATTTCCTTCATATTATCATAGTAACCATGTACTCTGAAGTATTTTTTCATTCCCAGTAATAATTATTTTACCTCTTTATCCTCGTTTAATTCTCCATCAAAAGTAGGAAGTTTTTCCTTCTTGAATTTCTTTGGCATCAAATTCTTCTCATTCCTCTTCTACTAGTAATCTCTTTTGGTTTCAATACTTTAAAATTGTTCATAGATTCTTGTCCTCCTCTCTGGAGTACTTAGTGGAGTTGCCCTGTCAATGTATCTTCACTTTCCTACCCATGCCTCAATTCATGCTTCTTAAATCCTGATGGACTTTGATTGGACTTATACCTTCCTAGGTAGCTAGAACCTAGCTCATGTTACTTCTATATTTGCAAATTTGATAGGCTCTGCAATATTATTGCATTTACTTTTTCTTTCTTATCCTAAGCTCTAAAAATATTCTCATTGTTATCCTTACAAATCCTCAGCTTAGCTCTTAGACTTTTGAGAGTGTTTACCCAATCGGAGGAGTCTTCCTCCCTCCTTTTTCCAATTGAGTCCTCTTCATTGTAATGTTGAGATTTATCAATTTTTCACTGCACCATTTTGTTTATCTTTCCTTTTCTTTCTTGTTTTTCCTTGTGTCTTCTTATGTGATGTTACACACACATGGCTGTTATCCATCGAAAAATACAATAAACATATTTTCCCATCACCTTGAAATATTTGCAATAAGCAAGTTGATGTGAGGCTATCTGAAACAAAAAATATCAAGTTAGTATGCTAGTTACGGAGTAAGATAAAATATCAAAATATTTTGTGCTAACCAATTTATCATTTCACAATTCTTATATCAACACATATATGCATACAACACACAATCACTAGTCAAAATTCCATAATCATAATACACTTGCACACATAAAACAAGCATCATTGAATTACACACTTTGTATTTATACCACGTTGTAATGGAAACCAATTTTTGTTTTCCAAAGAGTCCAATATTGAACTATTTATTTGATGCCACGCCCTATAATAGAGCTATAAAATCATCCTCCTAGGCCCATTCTGTTTGAGTGTTAAAGCTCGGCACTATGATACCCCTCTCTAACAAACCTTCCCACCCCCTTGTACTACCTTCAGTTGTGGAAGGTGTTACTTTATAATTAACCTAACCCCTGAGGTATGTTATGAAGGTGAGGTTATAAAATCATCTTTTTCCAACTTCATCGAAACTCAAAATGATTTCCACCATTATGTTTGACTTGTCAAAAAAATTCGAGAAACAAAATTTTTATATCAATATGAATTTCAACCAATTAATTCTTGTCACATCAGCAAGACGCTGCCATGTGGAACCCAAGTGTGTACCACATGTGGCCCTGCCACATCATCGCTAGTTGTTCCATCTCACCCATAGCACCAGCATGGCATCCTCTTGACCATAGCCATGAATTAGTGGTGTCTTCTAATTCATCTTATTTTGTGAGCCCCACTAGGTCCAACCCCTTCGCACAATTCAGTGATTTCACACTATATCTAGCTTTGATGGAAAATTTGGGTGCACCTAAATTTTCACTTTGGCATACCCTCATATCCTTGGATATATCCATGAAGTAGTAAATGTGGCACTGTGCAATTATTATACCACACCAGGACCCACCCTAAATATATAGTGCTTCCTCCAGGATTTTTTTTAGCACATATCTAGCCCTGCGAAAATAATCACCTAAGAAAGGCCTATCCTAGATACTCTGCACCCTTGGTGTAAATATGTAGAAATGGAAATCTAGCCCATTTCTAAAAGTGTGCAACCTTGAGTATCTAGATGTCCTGAATACAAAATTAACTCGTGAGATAATTCAGCATCTAGCCTATAATTCTCCAAACAATCCCCACTTTGAATATTTTGTTATTCGAATAGATGTTAGACTTCACCAATATTTTCCAAAAAACATGAGACTTCTAAAATATGGTGCACATTTTATTTCCCCGCACCTTAAAATACAATATTATGTTGGGAAGGTGAAAAAGGTATCTAGCCTAGATACTCATGAGAGGAGGAATACTCATATTTGCAATACTATTATGTTGGGAAGGTGAAAAAGGTATCCAGCCTACATACTCTAGAGTTCTTTTGAAGTACAACTCATTTCTATGAGAATTAATACACTATATAGGTGGTTTATTAATTAGATTTTCCAAGAAAGCACTACAAGAGTCTATGTCCCACTATCTAGGTGGTTTATCATCTTACTGATAAAGAAAATAAGTGGTTTATCATGCCTAAGGAAACAATTTACTATTTTATCAACCCCTTTTTAGCAAGCACCTGGGTGTCTCAGCTTACCAAGTGGTTTATCAACCTTCCAATAAGCACCTAAGTGGTCTATCAGGTTAATGAGAAAAAAATGATAGATTCACCTCTCCACTGAACCATGATAGGCCAACAAATAGAGGCACACACCACTTGTTGAAAACGACACCAAAAAATATTGTAATTTAATTTTCCCTTGAATTAAATTAGAAGAAAATTGTAATTCCACATAACATGACAACTTGTACGAGTTAACTAAGTTAGTTTGACTTAGTTGGTTCAGTTAATTCAATTTGAGGGTCTAACTTGAGTCATTTAGAGTGGTTCCTACATTTTAGGAGCCATGGTTGAGTTTATTTTGAGTTGTAACTAATTAATTCAGTTTATCTGAATTAAAGTCTGTTTAACTAGTTCCAACTATTGGAGGAACTAGTGAGAGGTCTAGTAGTGATTTATGCACTCTACGATCAATCAATTAACTGATAAACCAGCCATAAATAACTCATGCATGTGTGAACTAAGATTTAGCTAGTTGATATTGGAGTTTAAGGGTAGTTTACTATTAGTTGTATAATCATCCAAATTTTACAGGTCGTGCATGCAGTCAGAGGAATTCCCTAGATGGATTGCACAGTATTGGATTGAGATTTCCCTAATTAATATGGGCTAATTAACCAAGGAAAAAAATCAAAAAAAATAGGGACTTCTAAAATCAAAAATTTGGTTAAATATTGGCCTAGGCTTCTCTATGAAGCAGTGAGACAAATAGAAATAATGCAGAGGTTTCTCATGCTTGAGAAAAGAATTGTGATCTTCTCATATTTTCTAACTAATGAAATATACAAATAGCGTGGTTGTTATTTGTGGCTTTCCCCAAGAAATCATTGTGTAATGTGTTCATTGAATTATTTCTCTTGTATGCTTTGTTATTTCACAGTCGTTTATTATTTCCGCAATTGGTAGACTAGATTCAAGTATATTGTTTTAACAAATTACATTTAGCAGTTTGAATCTACAAGGAATTTCTATATGGTATCAAATCTAAAATTGCTATAGAAGAGAAGAATATGAGTTTGTACCAGCAGGATGAACGAGTTTTGCAGATATCTTCTCCAGAGCTAGCAAAGAGATCAATATGGTGTTCTATGGTCTAAGGCTCGAGTATGCCCTTAATGATAGCTCGAAATAAATTACGTATAGAGACTGTATGGAATAATTTTTGGAAGAAAATGGATTGAAGGATTTCGTTGATAAGGACATCCCGAAACTAGCTCCAATGGATGCACAAGATCAAGCTGAGTGGAAGAATTGTGTAGAAAAGGCGAGAAGTATTCTACTAGAAGGTGTTTGAGATTATATTGTCTCGAACCTCCATGAAAAGGAAACTCCATATGCAATGTGGAATTCCTTTGTAGACTTGTTTCAGAACAACAGTGACCACAAGAAGCTGGCACTGAAGGAAAATCTTATGAAAATTAAGATGGAGAAGGGCGACACAATACCAAAGTACTTGACCAAGTTCACCCAATGTCGGGATGAGATTGGAAGTGTTGGTGTTACAATTGTATAAGATGATATGGTGATACTATCGCTTCTAGGCCTTCCAAAGATCTGTCATAGCTACTAGGATTTATTAAATGGGAGGAAGAAGCTACTAGAGTGGGAGTGTTTGTGGTCTGACTTGGTTCAAGAATAGATTCGGCAGAACACCAGATATGGATCCTCATCCAAGAATGATGATAAAGAGAACTATGCCTTGGATGGAAAGGAAAATAAATGGAAAGCGGAATTCATCCCATTCCAAATCATAATCTGGTCAGGCGGGAAATAAGAAGGACTTGTCAAATATTAAATGTTTTCACTGTCACAGGCTGGAACACTATGCAACAAAGTTCTCACACAAGAAGTCCAGTAAGAATCCCTCAAGAGAAGCATCTTGATTCACAATTCTAGTTGGATTTCACCCTTATCGCATGCATGGTGTCATCGGTGATGGGTAGTGTGTGCTACCTGGATAGTGGAGCCTCATTACATATGACCGGCAACAAAGAGTTCTTCAAAAAATTAGAGGATAAGGACCTCCAGATGCACATCGATATGGGAGATGATGGAAGGTATAGTGCGACCGACATCAGTACTGTTACTTTTCAGAGGGAGTCTGGTTCTCCTCTCACACTGAAATATGTCATGTATGTCATGTATGTTGGAAGACCGTGGATACGATGTGATTTTTAGCAAAGGAAATGTGTTCCTTTGTCACATAGCCATGGGACAGGTGAAGAATGTCGGGTTTCGGGTAAAGAACCTCTATAAATTGGATGTAGAATATTTTTTTTCCTTGAGCACGAAAGCAGAGAAGGTGCAGAGCCGAGACATCAGTGAGTTATGGCATAGAATATTGGGCCATCTACACCACGAAGCTTCAAATATCATGCAACATATTTCTATAGGACTTCCCAAGGGCGCACTTGAGAAGAGTGATACATGAAAAGGGTGTACATTGGAGAAGTACACCAAAGACACCATTCATGATAAGGACAGTCGAGCGCAAGCGATCCTTGAAATATTTCACTCAGATGTATATGGATTGTTCTTGACAGCCCTCACATCCAAGAACATGTATTATCTGATATTTTTTTATGATTTCTCACATAAGTGTTGGATATTATTCATGAAAAATAAGGACCATACGTTCTCAAAATTTTGTGAGTTCAAAGCAATTGTTGAGAAAGGCACGGGCAAGAAAGTGAAGGCTCTGAGGAGCAACATAGGTGGATAATATGTGTTGAATGAGTTCAAGAACTTTTATGCATCAGAAGGAATTCAATGGGAGTTAATAGAATCCCATAACCCACAACATAATGGGGTTTCAGAAAGGAAGAATAGAAGAATTGTGGGGTTTCACAAGTGATGGTACATAATCAGGGCTTATTGTTGTACTTGTGGGCGGAAGCATGCAACACAACAGTATATGTCCAAACCATGAATCTTCATCAAATTATCAAGATGAGTACACCAGAGTAAGCTTTTTCAGGTAAGACAATAGATGTGGTGCACTTCATAATCTTTAGTTCATAATTTTATTGTCATGTTTCCAAGGATGCATGGAAAAATCTAGAACCAACAGTTGTGTTGTGCATATTTTTGGGGTACATTGATACACCTCACAACTATCGGGTGTACCTACCATCTCATAGGATTAAAGTTGTTCATAGAGATGCGAAATTCGATGAAGATAATTCCATGCAAATTTCCCTTGAGAGGGAGCTCCAGTTGCATGCAAAAGAGGATATTTTAGCTCCACAAGAAGAACCTCATGATGTGGAGTAGCCACAAGCAGAGGAGTAGAGAGTGGAAGCACCCACTCATGCAGAGACATCCAGATATCGAAGGAAGCACACCAGAGAGGCTGACATGTTGATGCATGATGCTAGAGAGAATTTGGGAGCACCCACATCACAACGTAGGCAGAGGAGGTCACCATATCGGTACACTAACTACATGTCTCTTATGAGCGAGAGTGTAGATACTGAGCTATCCTCATTTGAGGAAGAAGTGCAGAAACCAATATGGGTTGATGCCATGGTAGAGGATTATGACTCCATTATCAGGAATAGTGCATGTGAATATTTCCCAAGACTAGATGACGAGTCATTTGTAGGATCCACTAGGATCAACAAGGTGAAGCAAGTAGCATATGGGAGTGTCAAGAAACACAAGGCCAGATTAGTGGCCAAGGGATTCTCTCAGGTGGAGGGAATAGATTACGAGAAGACCTTTGCTCCGGTAGCAAGGTAATATTCAATCATATCTATTCTAGCACTTTCAGCACAGATGGGATGGAAGATACATCAGATGGATGTGAAGAAATATTTCCTCAACGGATTGATTAAGGAAGAGGTTTACATAGAGTAGTCAGAATGATTTGATAACTTTGATTGAGAGTCGCATGTGTGTAGACTCAAGTGAGCATTGTATGGATTGAAACAAGCACCTTGTGCTTGGTACACCAGGATCGAAAACTATTTCACTGTGTTGATGCAAACCTTTACCATATTGTGGTTGAAGGAAAATGATTGATTATAGTATCATATGTTGATGATTAAATTCTAACAGGTGATGAGAAGCTGATAAAATATTTCAAAGAATATTTTGCAAGCGAATTCGATATGAATACATGGGGCTCTTGCATTATTTCCTTGGTTTGAAAATTTGGAAAAGAGATGGGGAATTATTTGTCTCTTAGGGAAAGTATGCTAACGATATACTAAATAAGGTTCACATGGAGAGAAGCAAACCCATGGAGACTCCTCTAGCAGGGAATTAGAGGAAGGAAGATTCTACTTCTGGTGAAGTGGTAGAAACTACCATTTATAGGTAGCTTGTGGGTTCACTTATGTACTTGGTGAACACACAACCAGGCATACGTTATGTGGTTAACCAGCTTAGTAAAGTCATGGTTAAGCCAACCAAACTCTATTGGAAGGCATCCAAACCTGTGTTGAGATACTTGAGAGGCACCACTCAGTTTGTTATTTGGTACAAACGAACAGAGGGAGTTAGGCTTCAAGGATTCACATATGCAGACTGGGCATGGATTCCATCATACAGGAAGAACACATCAAGAGGAATCTTCAGTATTGGGTCAACAACATTTTATTGGTACATCAGGAAGTAGAGATTAGTTGCACTCAGTTTAGAAAAATCAGAGTACATGGTGGTTAGTCAAGCATCTTGTGAGGATATATGTATGAGGAAGATCCTTGTTGGGTTTTCTGGTCAGCAAATGGATCCTACAATGATTTATTGTGACAACTAGAGTTTAATCAAGCTTTAGGTGAATATAGGTTTTCATGATAATTCCAATCATATCGACATCTGGTACCACCATCTCATAAATTATCCTTTCCCTTAGGAAATCCATATTCCACCTCCTTATTGATTGTGTAGACCATTAAATTCAATTATGGATCTAGTAACATATATAAATGAAGTAACCTTGGTTATTCAAAGTCCCAAGAAAATACTCCTCCTTAATCTCTGAATTTGTGTTCACTCCTCAATCCAAGTTATTATTATATTTTTACATAAATTCGCATAAACAATTTCATAATGATATTTACATGAGGGTAGAAAAATGGCTATTAAACCTAGACTGGTCAATATTGTAAAAATGTGGGTCCTCATGTAAGGAGGCGGACTGATAAATATGTGCATTCATTTAGTTTCACTCGATTTTTATGCACCCTTATTAAGTATGTTATTGAAAAATATGTCAACACAAGCCCTACCAATCTATATGTCATGTCTATATCTACATTTATAAAAGGGTAAAAGTATGATGTTGAGCATCACAAATCAAAATGTAGTTTCATTCTTTTACACACACACACACACACACTTAACTACTATAGAAAATGGTATATAGAATAAAAAGGATTTGAGATCCTTTTAATGATTCAGTATTACTTAACTATATACATGAAGAGTATATGTTTCATGTGGAGTTAGGTTCCTTATAGGTCTTAGGTCCAATCCCTTGGGAAGGAGCTGAGCATAGAAGTACCAAAGAAAAATTTAGGATCCATGTAGCTTACAATCTTGACCAAGCTCACATCCTAAGTGGAAATAATGGTTAAGAGTAGGTATTTCTCATACACCAATTCGATGTCTCGATTAGTCACAAATTAAAATTTTGATTATTATGGTTGATACACACACAAAGGAATGACAAAATAATAAAATAGTTATAAATCATAAAAATTATCATTTACAAGATGTTTTAGGCATTGAAAAGTTAGAATAAAATCATTAAATACTAACAAATATAGTGGTGTAGAATGAGTATATTACCTAATCATAGTTGGATATCACTGACCAAAAATTCTAATACCTTATGTATTTAATAACTTCTCATAACCTTAGTAATAACATAATATTATTACCAAAAGTTGGAATAAGAAAAGGGGTAAAATAACCCAATCTATATTATTAAATTGATATAGCTAATTAAGGATGTATATCCTGCATATAAATTTAAACTTTCAATAAGAGACCTTAGGTTGAGAAATTTAATCACTTGATATCTTATAATACATTATTAATGTAGATGAATAATTAACATGTGCAACATAAATATTTTTAAGTTGTGAATTGTAAGATGGGTCTTATATATATATATATATATATATATATATATATATATATATATATATATATATATATATATATATATATATATATATATATATATATATATACAAATTTTGTAATAACAATGTTATTATTGGTTAGAAGAGTAATATGTTACAATGTTTCCTCCATCTCCAAGTTTTATGGTCTGAAATGTTATCACCTAAAAAGTGATCACCTAGCCATTTTCCACTAGGATAATGAAAATAGACCATGTAGCATGGGTTTTACACATTAAAACCCACTTTCACCGTAGGAAATAATTTAGAGAGCCATTTTTCCTAAATTATTTCTTAAAATAACCCAAAAACACATAGGAATAATTAAATAAATCACTATTTATTTATTATTCCTGAATCATTTAACTTTTATCCCTTGAAATAGTTATTAAATAACTATTTCTTAATTATTTCTAACTCATTTTGACCACATCACCTAGGAATAATTAATAAACCATATTTATTTAGTATTCCTTAACCATTACATATTTCTCCTATGAAATAATTATTAAATCACTATTTAATAATTATTTCTAACTCACCTTCACCATATATTCTTAAAGTAATTAATAAATCGTTTGTATTTATTAATTACTTTAATCAGTTTTCTTATTTATCTCAATTAATCATTATTTTTTGAGTTAGTTCAGTAAATAAATATATTTTACCATTTCATTAATATTTTCCTCTCCTAAATATAATAAAATACTCATAATGGTTAGATCTTGATTTGGTCTAATAATGTTTTATTGTTTGACTAGATCTATATCTATCCTAGCATTTTATTATAAATAGAGAGTTTTTTCCCTAACTACACACATGATCATGTTGGCATTGTATTTTTGGCATTAATGTCAACATGAACTTAGAAGAGTTTTTCTTGTATTGATGTCAACCTCGATTGTGTCTCACCCATTGTGATTGCAGAAATTTATAGGAGGATGCATAGGTACATGACAAGGTGGAGTTTTATGTTGATGCCTTGATGTTTGCAGAGAACACATTTAGAGGTTTTGTTATAATTATCAGATACTTTGCATGGATATGTAAAGGTTTTGTAGGGTGGAGGTGCTTGAAGAAGTAGATGATCGAGTTATGGAGGTCTTGAAACTAAGCAAATGGGAAAATGGAGGCATTGAAGGGGTAATGAAAGTCTCTAGTGGAAAACTTGTGTTACGAGCTAGGGTAATGCAAGTAATATGAAGGCAACCTACCTTACTAACTCACTTCTCGAAGGCAACACCTACGTTATTATTTATGAGTTAAATTTTATGGATTCTATGTGCAACTCAGTCGATTTTAGGATCATATACTTTGGTTTTACACTTGGCAATTGGTTAATAAATATGAGGAATTATTTTATAAGGTGATTTAATTTTATAACATCTCTTAATTAAGATCATGGATGATTAGGTTAAGGAGGAAAAATGTTCAAAATGTTGGACCAATTCATGAGTGTATGAACATAGACTTGTTGAGCTCGGGACTCCTTGGTAATTATTGTCTTAATCACTCCAAGAAATTATATATTGGACAATGTCTTGAGAATTTATAGTTGGTTATGTTATTTCTTGAGTGAGTGGGAGAAAATATCAAAGTATGCACGTGGTGTAAAGTATGCATATTTTCTGAATACTTGCAGAGATAGCTCGGATATTACAAAAGGTAACAAATGCATATTTCAACTATAATTATATGAAGAGAGTAAGGAGATGGAGTAAGGAATTATTGTAGATAATTTTGGTGTTTGCTAGCTTCTTGTGCTTTCATCAGATTATTTTTATGGGCAGTGTTTGTTTTGGATGGATTTTATATTTTGCAGAGGGTTGATGTGTTGTTGTTAAACTATGAATTTCTCCTTGGAATCCAGTTTGAAAATGAATGAAAGTGTGGCTTCAAGAGTTTGAGAAGGTGGTGGCCTCCATACAGTAGTGGTTGAACAATATAAGAGTGGTAGCTCCTTACTGGAGATGGCTGGGAAAATAGTATATTTGGAGTAGCATCTACATTCATTGATGGTTGGATAGTCCAGTGGTGGTTGGGTGAGGCTTATTAGGAGTGATGGATTCCAGCAATACTAGGAGTGGTGATAAAGGCGTGTAGTAGATACTTCCTAGCTGGTGGTGGCAAGAATACTATTCATAGGGGTAGTGGATAATAGCTGGTGGTGGCCAGCTGAAAGATGTAAAATATTTTATTTATGATAATAAGAGAATAACAAATAGCACAACAGCAATGGGTGGTTTTCCTCCCCTTATAGGTTTCCACCAGAAATATGTATATCTCCTTGTATTGATTTTATGTTGCATTTATCTACTAACGTTATGATTTTAATGGTTATTTTTCAATTCAGCGAAAAGTGTTGAAAATTTGATAAGTGTCATCATCATTGATTCACCCGTCCCCTCCCCTGCCTCAGTAGTGATTTACATTTCTAACAAGTGGTATCAGAGCCAAGTTAAATTTGTTAGGGTCCCGTGATTTAGCATATTGGTAGACCAAATGCACAGAATAACATAAGACCAGTCTTTGGAGTCCTCAGACCTAGCCTTCCTGAACTCAGAGAGGGATCTCTCTACTGTATGCAAAGGATGTGAACTTGTTTTCCTTAGACGGTTGATTTTTGGCTAGTTATGGAGTTTAGGGTTTTGTTTGTTTGGTTGGGTTGGGTAAAATGATCAAATAGAATAGGTGGAGTGAGAGGTCATCAAATCATTGGGCTATGGAGTCTATTAAAGTCATGGATATCTCGAAAATTAGTCAGAGTGCATCACATGGAAAATCTAGTGTGGTCAATCGATCTTTAAGGTTATGTGTGAAGTGAGATGAACTTTAAGTTGGTGAATCAAGGTAGGGAAAAGGGCGGTGAAGTATCCTTTGTCATATACCCATAAACAAGAAGGTCTCAAATACTGATAAGCAAAAGATAATAATCATGCTATAGGGCAAACCATTAACTCAATGAAAATACTTAAACAAATAGACATTCAAGATGAACAATTCAGTGAAACAAAGAAAGAAAAGAAATCCTATCTAACTTTAGTGATTTCACCTTAAAAGTTTGAAAACACATAAGATGAAAAATAACTCTAATTAATGAAGAGGGAAATCCTAGACATCATTAATCAAACTATAAATAACTTTGAGGCAAACTGATAGGCATGGACAAAGGGCAAGATCAGAACAAGACCTCATTGGCTTAACCTAACAAGTAATACTTCAAAGAGAGATTTCAAAACAGAGTTTATATAGAATCAAATAAGCAGGGCTTTCCATAAAACATATTTGGAAACTAGCATATTAATCCATTGATTAAAAAAACAAGCATAAGGAGGCCTAAGGAGCAGCTAAGAATTCCTTAAACACACCCAACAGAGGAAAACATAAAGACAATAGTAACAGGAAGGACTAAGGTGCCTCAAACAACATTTCTTAGCCTATAATTTTCTGATCTACTGCAACATAGAAGGATGGACATAATGATAAACAAGAAAAAATGAATAAATTAGAGAGACATCACAATTGACCAAGCTCAGGTATCTTGCAAGCAAATTTTCATCATTATCAATCAAAGAAAATCATTCACAAGCTCCATTACACCAAATTGCTCTTCAACCTCAAAGAACCATGTATTGCTCTCAAAAATCATCAAATGCCAACATTAATAATGAATCCTCAATGCTCTATTTAATAAGCAAGGAGGAGAAAAACCTAATAGAGTCTCTAGAAGCCTATTGGCTAATCAGATATGTCACTATTGTCCTTGAGACCTTGCAAGGCCCAAAGCACAAAATATCTGAAACAAAATATCTTTTCAGGAATTTTTAGCAAAGAAATTAATGTTTGAGGTCTTACAAGCCTCCTAAAACTTTCCAAGCGTACATTGTTGACTTTCCCTCTACTAAGGGCGCAACATAGTGTTTTAACATGAATTTCCATGCCAAGGGCGTAGCACTGGAGCAGGAAAAATGGGTCAACTTCTAGAAGTGTTTTGAAAGCCTTCCCGATGTCAAAAAAGGCTCCGTGATGGCCCGTTGGAAAGATGTTTGAGTATAATTTCCAAATCTACCCTTGTTTCTTTGATTTGACCTCTAAAACCTATTCAAAAAGAAAAAATTCCAATTCTAGTAATGGCACAACACATGTCCTGAAAAGCAGGAAGAATGGTGAAAATTAGGGTGTTTTTTACCCTTTTGGAGGACCAAAACAACTCCAATTGATTTGAAACTTTTTGAGAATGCTATATTTAAGATGAGGATTCCAAAAATGTGAGTCTTTCCTCCTAAATATGCTCTAAAAAAAGCATAGCACCATGTGTGCTACCCCCTTGGCCCTCAAAATTAGCAAAAAACCAAAACTTGTCAAAATTCTCCCAAATTTGGTGGAAGTGTGCCTCATGGATTTTGAGAGACCTGTAGAGAAGCTTGTGCCAAGATTCCAAGTGTAGCTTGGCCTTTTTATTCTTTTAGTGTCTGGAGCTTGGTTTGAGCCCTTTTCAATTTAGCCCTTGCAATTTGGTTTCTTTAGGCATAATGTTTATTCATTCTTCTTTGGAGGTCCATATCTTGATTTTCTTTCTTCAATTTAGCCTCCAAGTGTATGTTGGCTCTCTCCAACCAAGGCTCCCGGTCATAGGCTATCTCCATGGCTAAAATCTCATCTAAAGGGAGTTGTTTCGCTAGGGTTGATTCTTCCTCCCTTTGTTTGGCCAATGCTTTCTTCAATCCCATGGTTCTAGGTCTCCTCCTAGATTTCCCTTCCTTATCTTCACTCTCTTCATAGGCGCCCATGAACTCTTCTAGTATCACCTATGCTTTCTGGGCCTCTTTCTGGGCTTTCAGGGCTCTAGCATCATAGATTCCAATTTTAGCTCCTAGCTTCTTATTCTCCAAGTCAAGGGAATCATTCACACTCTTGGCCCCATCCAAATGTGCTTGGAGGTCTTTGATTTGTGCATTTCTGTCCTAGAGGAGAAATTTTGTGATTCTTGCTTCATTCTCCTCATCACTATCCAGCTGAATGATCTCAAACTCCCTCTCAACCTCATGGTCTTCTTCTTCTTCCTTTACCCTTTGTTTCCCTTTGTCTAGTAGCTGAGGTGAGGAGGATGGCATGGTCCCTTGCCTTTTGGAGGCAGCAAACACAAGCCTTGGCCCCTTTTGATATGTGAGAGGGAGAAAATCAAATTTTTCTACTAGAATTCCCTTTTCATGGATAACCTTAAGACTGTCTTTTCTTTCATCAATGATCTCTACATTCATGTCTTCTTCATTTTGTTCTTGAATTCCCTCCTGAGAGGTACTTTCATTTTCCTTCATGCTAAAATCACGGTCATGACCTTCGCCACTATCATCAATCTCTTGACTGCTTTTTGGGTTCATAGTGTCACTGCTGTCATTATATTTAGGGCTATCATTCATCATGGTGTCTTCTTCATCATCTTCCTCTATGTTTGCAACATCATCATTGCCATCATCATTTTCTGTGTTGTCACTGTTAGAGGTGTCTTTGTCAGTGTCTTCATTACTTTTTTGTGCATTTTCATCATTCCATCCTCTTCCATATCTTCTGCATTGTCACTTTTTTCTAAATTGTCCTCTTCATCATTGTCATTGTTTTGCCCACTGTCATGCTCACTGTTTTCATATTCATCACTGTCATGTACACTGCCCTCTTCTTTTAATTCTGCCTCTGTCTCTTCTTCAAATTCTGCCTCTATCTCTTCTTTTAATTCTACCTCTATCTCTTGACTGTCATTTGTTTCTTCCTCACTATTTGGCTTACTGCCTTCTTATTTTTCTTCACTATTTTTATCATTGCCTTTGTCCTCTTCTTCACTGTTTGGCTTACTGCCTTTGTTTTCATCATCCTCTACATTAACTACCTTATCACCGCCTTCTTGTTCTAAACTGTCTTCTTCTTCATAATCTGCCCCTGTCTCTTGATTTTCATCATCATCCTCCTCCTCATCATTTTCTTCCTCATGACTGTCATTTTCTGCTTCCTCATGACTGTCACTTTCTGTCTCATCATTTGTTTCTTCTTCCTCAATGTCCTTTGTTTCTTCCTCATCATCATTTTCTTCATTTTCACTTTCTTCTTCTTCATCATTTGTCCTTTCTTCTTGACTATCATTTTCCTTTTGACAGTCATTTTCCTCTTGCTCTTCATCACTTTCTTCTTGTTCTAATGCTTTAGGAGAAGGTGAAGGAGGGAAGTTCTCTTGGGGATAATATTCATATGTGGATGAGGAATCATGGTCAGTGGGGGTTGATGGAGGAAATGAGGAAGGTGGATGACATGATGAGGGTAAACTTTACATAAGAAGAGGTTGTGGATTTGTGAAAACATCATGGGCAATGAATTTTTCCCATGGGATACCCTGTTTCTCTAATTGATGCAACACAATCATATTAATAAGAGAATGGTGGAAAAGACTCTGCATTTGTTTTGAAGGAGGCCTCTTTTGCACAATGTATGACATCTTATCAATACTTCTATAAAGGTAACAGGGAAAATGTAGTAGCTTGGCCCTAGTGAAGTGCATAAGCAGTCTTATATGGTAGTAATAAAGTCTAGAAAACCTCCCCTCACATGTAAAATACTTCATGATGACTTTCATTAAAGGGCATATATTTCCAACAAATGGGAAAAGGGAAAAATAGTTTTGCAATCAGCTTGGTATCTTGGTTTCAAGAAAGGTTGATAATGGCTCAAGTCCAAATTCACCTGTTTGAACCATTTTTCTCCCATACAAGGTATTCAAGTGGCCATAGCAATTGTATTGGTGGATACCTCAAAATTTACGCGAGCTAGATGCACTTGATGGTCATGGAGGTTGAGGACAAAAATTATGGTCAACTCAAGGTGACTTTGGACACTTTGTACTCTCTCACAGAAATCAAAACAACCCACCTCTTGGAAATAGGAAACTGTTGTAGGGGAGGTTGTCAACTCCTTGGTGTTAAAAGGTTCAAATCTGTTTGCTCTTCCACCCTTTCTTTGTTGTCCCCTAGGTCTTTGGCCTCCCTTGCCACTGTCACTACTGCCTTCTCTAGACATTTTACCTTTTACCCTTGCTTTGAAATCAAAACCCTGGAATTATTTGTGAAATGATATGGAGAGGGCAAGTGAGATGATAATGAAAGGCAGTGATTGGCAAGTGAAGGGGAATGATGAGTGAAGAAGGACAACTTGGGCCTCAGTGTACCTTCAGTTTGTGGATGGATGGGTGCCCTTTAATCAACAATGTTTTTTAGCATGGGGACCAACCTTTTCTCTTCCTCTATGGTTTCTACCTTTCTCTCTAATTTTATCTTTTAAAACAATATGAAAGAGTGGAAAGCATATAAATACCTGTTATGAAAACCCTCAGGAGGTGCCAGGCATAGAATTGGAGGAGTTTTGAGCAAATTTGAGGGCTTTCTCTGGCTTGAAAGGCTTCCTGGCTAAACGCATAGCACAGGAGCACAACATCAGGCTAGTCAGGTCGGCCCTGCACGGGCTGTCGGGTCGGCCCTAAATGTAGTACAGGAATGCAACAACCGCAGAAGGTCTTCGTGCAGCGTCTAAACGGGAATGCATGCAGCACTAAGAGACCTACATGGTGTTGAGTCCTTCTGGGCAGAGTCTGAACGGGTAAGAGTGCACCAACGATAGAGCTGCACGGTTTCAGGTTTCTCCTGAACATGCCCTGTGCGCAGCGCCCGAGTCAGTCGGGTGGCCTGAACGCTGTCGGGTCTGTACTGAAAGTTCCCTACGCATAGCACCCGGCTGAGTCGGTCCCTCTACACGGTGAACGAGTAGTGCACCTCTACAGGCACATAGCTCACTGTTACAATTTCCAAAGAGGGCACGCACAGGCGTGTAGCACGCTTTTCCATGACCGTAGAGCCGAGGTTTTTCTACCCGAGGTCTACCAGGAACTCAGAAATTTCACCTTGAAAACTTCTCACTCCCCTTTTGATAGCAAAATGAAATGGAGGGAGACTGAGAGGGCCCTTATACCCTTGAAAAATAATTGAAAACTAAAAACCCACTTTAATAATGTCTGCCTTTGGTCACTTTATAATTCTCACTAATATCTCTTTGGCTCTTTTGCAGATGACTTACAACTTTCCCAAGTGGTTTTCTTTGGTGATGGTGTACTCAAAGGTTGAAGAGGTCCCCTTTTTATTCTTGAAAATCGGGGCACTGTTCAAATTGTCTCTTCTGATAAATTAAAACCATTGTTCTTACCCTTTTTGGCATTCTTGAGTGTAATTGACGTAAAACATGTGTTTTCACCTTCTTAATGATTGTGACAATAACATGTTCACTCTGACAAAGTTTAGAAAATTATACCATGTTATGTCATCCCCTTGGCCACTTCTGATTTCTGCAGGTGCCCATAACACATTTTCCTTTGATCCTTTTGTCATGTGTTTGGATTTTTACAACCTTTAGTTACCCAACAAGGATTTCATGGTTAGCATGATTTTCCATTTTGACACTTTACCTCATGCTTTCCTTATCTTGACCATTTTGAAGACCTTTGACTGCACTTGAAAGCTTAGCCTCCCTCATACTGATACTCTTTACAATTTTTCCCTTTGATGTAGTGAAAACCCCTTTTATCTTGGAAAACCATGGAGGTCACCTTCAGATATCCTTTGAAAAACTTTTACCATCATGATGGAGATTTATTACCTTCATTTTACTTCTTTTCCTAACTTCTCAAGCTTTAGGCTTTAGAGTTTTTTTCATTCTTCACTTATAATCTCTAGAAGTCTTCAATTCATGCTCAATGGCCCTGATGTACCTCTGTCCTTGTGATCCTTTGCAATGGCTCCCTATTGGGCAACATTTTTTAGCCAATCAGTCATAAAAACCCTAATTTTCTTTTTTCATAGGCCTACTGCCTCTCCTTTGCTGTGGCTTCCCTTAGGGATGATTTTCCCTCTTACCTTACCTCTTCTTCTGCTGATTGTCATCTCATTCATTCCTGCAGAAATGTCTAAGATGGGCAGCTGTATTTTGCAGAAGTTGTGCTTTGACCAAGGAGGCCTTTCTTGAAGGATTTTTTATACCTTTTGGAAAATCATATGCTAGCCTTCTTCCTCTTTGATTGCAGCCTCTTGGCACAGGAAAAACAAAAATTTAGAACACCAAAAAAATCCCATGACCTGTGAAACCCTAGGTGACCTAGTGGAAGGCCTTTTGGACTTAGCGTTTGGTTGAAAACTTGACTTAGGGTTTTTAGGTGTAAAACAGAGTTTTTGACAAAACTTATGAATTTCAGACCTAAAAATTGATGACTTTGATTTATCTAAAAATCCTAGAAAGGTAGCTTGAAACCACCAATGCTTGAGGCACTTGGTGAATAGGGGAAAAGGTTAGGCTACTTGGCAATCCAAGGTGGAAGTAAAAAGGTTAGGCAAGTCAAAACAGAGTGGTAAGGTCAGAGGTGGTGAAACATAGTGATAATGAGTGGCATAAGCCCGTGATTTGGTCTTCTAGGAGTGATAGGCTGGCCATGACTTGATAGAATAGTAAAATAGTGAAAACATTTATCCTGAGGATAATGAAGGCAGTGAGATTTCTAGAACTCACAATATTCATGAATTTTGTTTCTAGAAATCTGAGATAGACATTTAGTCATCTATAGAAAGAAAAAAATTACTGAAGACTAACAGTGGCTCCACTTGGGGTTAGTGACATAATTTGTCCAAGGGTTTTATTGTTTCTCTTGGAAGGAGACCTCTTTTGAATAATGCCTATGTCACAAGGCTTTAAGCTTTCATCAATATATATACAAGCATCCTGAAACTTCTTGCATAAACTTATGTATTTCAATTTTGTGTATAATGACAGAGTTCTGGATAACTTAATCATTTTGGGTTTTCCTAGGCTTCCCACATTATACTCCTCTACATCAGTCCTAGTAGATACTCCTTTAGGGTCCATAACAATATTTGTGAGAGTCAATATTTCTTCTAAAGGGACAAAACTCTTTGATGATGAGGTGTCTATGTAAGGTAAAAAAATAAGACTCTTTTCATCCAGATTCCTAAAGATTTCTATTATGTGAGAGTATTTCGGCACTTTTGGATTTACAAAAGGAAAAAATTGTATTTTTGAGGTTTGTCCTTCATTTGAGCAACTTGATTCAGATTCCAAAATTATTTTTGGTTTTGAAATTTCATTTTCAATTTGCAGAAAGTCAAGTCCAGTTTTATCATCATGTGGTTGTTCAGGGCTGTTATAGTGTTGACTGTTGAGTTCCTCATGCAGAGACTGGTTTGACTATTGTAGGGTGTCTACATCTATCTCAACTTCACTTACCTGCTCATTAATGTCCTCCTCATTACACAAGATGAAAGAATCAAGATCTGAGTGAATGGAATAAACAGGGATGTTGTTAGGCATGTCCATCATACTTACCATATACTTCATGTGGGATTCCCAGTATAACCTCCTGGTTTGGTTGAAAATAGGGATAGTAGCATATGACATGTCAAGTTGGAGGTTCCCCTGAAGATTGGATCCCAAGATCTGGATAAAAGCATACCATACTTGGGGGGAATGTTAGCAAAAACTATGTCCATGACTAGGTTCTTAGTAGGAATCTGTGCCAGATTGACACAAAGATCCTTGATTAGGCCTAAACAATTTACTCTACTCGAATCGAATGAGTACAAGTCTTTGTAAGGTTTAGTAATTTCTAGGCCTAATATCTCCATCACAACTTTAGGCATGAGGTTGTGAGAGGCACTGGAGTCTAGCATGGTATTGTGTAATATTTTGTCATGTATATTTAGGCTGACATAGAAAGGAGGGATAGCTCCTTCTTGGTATTTTCCCTCAACTTCAGGACCAAACAATAGCTCTGGTTTGTCATCAGTCAAGTTTAGAGTGTCTGTATCGTTCCCTATGTTCAAAAATTTCAAAACTTGGGACCTGTACATGTCTTGAGTTACCAATTCAGTGAGAGGTATGGTTATCTTGATTTTAGCAATCTCTCCTTCAAAACTGAAAGGTACTTTGGCTTTGGGCATATTTACTTCAGTTTTATCAGGCATGACTTTTTCTACATTTTTAATTTGCTGATTCTGATTTGGGGCTTTGGACAAAAGAGTTTTCTCAGGACCACTAGTAGAGGTACTAGGGTAGCTTATGTCACCACTTGTTTGAATAGTTTTTTCTCTGTTTGGATCAGTTTTCTTAGCCATGGTGTTGGTATTGTCTATTGTCCTTTTAGGAATATTTACAGGGGTTTTCCGAATAGCATAGTCTAAATTGTTCTTCCTGGAGTTTTCTTGGTTTCCGTACTCCTAAGATCATATTTCCTATCGACTTCCATTATTGAATTTTCAAATCCCAACCTGTAGTCTTCAAAATCCTCATAGTGAGTTTCAGTTTGATCTGGGGAAAATAAATCTTGTTCTTCTTTTGTGAGAAAAAAATTATCTTCATTATCTGAACCTATTAGGTTTACATGGCTTTCTTCAGGTTCTTCATTCTCTCTTCCCTCTTCATCAAGATAATTGTCTTGGAAAGGAGGCCTAGTTTGTTGGTCATTGTCTCGTGGCCTATTTTGGGGAGGGTCTCTTCTGAAGTTTTGAGTTATGTTTCTGTTTTGGGGATTTGGTTGATTTTCCCTAGGAGGCGCTCTTTCATTCAAGTTTATCCTTTCCATTATTCTCTCCATGGTTTTAACTAGGTTATCTATCTTGGCATCGAAAGAAGAGGTTGAGGCTATGGTTTCATCTTTGTAAGTGACTCTTTTTTCTGACCTCATCCTAGCTCTCTTTTCAACCAAGTTGGCTTCTACACTAATAGCTGCCCTTTGCATTTCTTCTAAAGTTGTGGGGTCTCTCTCTCTCAATTGGCATGTCATGTCCGGATCAAAGCCTTCAGGAAATTTTACTAGTGCTAGGCCTTGTGAGGGTTTCATGTGAGGGGAGAGGGCATTGTAGTCACTATTAAACCTAGTGCAATAACCTTGTAGACTCTCCCCTACATTCCTCTTAATATTGTTATATTCAGAAAGGATTTGAAGGGGGTTTTTCTTGATTTCCCACTTGTTTATGAAAGATTGGTAGAGGGAAGGGAGATCATGTATGTTGTTAGGAGCTAAGCCTTTAAACCATTTTTTGGTTTCACCTCCTAATATTTGTGCAAAGATCCTCATTTTAATGGTTTCTTCTTATATTTCCATGTAATCAAAGGCATCATTTATCCTATCTACATGCTATTGGGCAGTGATGGATTCAGCTCCGGTGAAGTGGGGAATTCTGGATTGGTAGTCATTTGGTAAAGGTACCAAAGGTTGTGGTAAAGCCAGGGGGAATACCAATCTGCCATGATGGGAAATAATGGAGGATTTACCAGAGGAGGATTTGTGAAAGGGGGTGTAGGATGAAGTAGAGTGGTTTGCACAGTGGTGCTATGGATGGGTGTGGTGGAAGTACTTGGACTAGTCGACCAATTCTGAGCAGATTTGGTATGGAAAGAGCTAAAGTGATGGAGAAGCTAAAAATCAGGTGGTGTGGAAGGAGAGGCTTCTCTACTAGAACTCTGCTACAAATTTACAGGCTCAAGGTCAGTCTGGTTGATTTTACTTTGTGACTTGGTTCTGCAAAGGTTTCTTGTATGGTGCAAGTTAAACTGGGGATCTTGCAAAGTTGTAAGATGTTTGGGGACTGAGATTTCTCTATGAATGGTCCTAACAGTAGTTAAGTTTCCAAATCTAGAAGTTTTCCACAAAATATTTTCTAGGACATCAACTATGGTAGGAGGATTTGGGTCTGGATGAGATCTGGTACTGATCCTTTGTGAAGCGAGATTTCAAACTCAAAATGTAGAGAGGCTGAAAGTTTAGGACTATTTTCAGAAGGTTGACCTCTATTAGTGTTTATAAACTCTCACAGTGTAGAACTAGGCTTCTAAACTTCTGAGGGTTGATTTGATACAATCCCAGGGAGTCTAAATGAGAACTAGTGAAGTAATAGGCCTACTGGAGGCTAGTGGAGTCTCCAGGTGGATGTTTTTAGTTGTTTTGAGGACATGTGTGTATGGTCCACCACCAATAACTGACAAAAAACCAACCTAAGGATGTTTTGGGGTTTTATGAGTTTCTTTATGTAGCCCTAGGGTTTGTGAGAGTGTCATACAGCTGAGTCGTCATTTTTCTAGGATGGTGAGTCAACCAGATTCTACTCTTTGGTTGACAGTTTGAGTTCTCTATGATTTGATAAGGGTTTCTAAAGTCCTAAGGGATACTTAGATTGTTACTGACTCAGAGGTTCCATCATGATCACCATTTTGTTAGTGATAGTGATGAGGTGGTTTCAAAACACAGGATATTGTTTGACAAGGTCTTCTGAATTCTCTTAAGGAGGTATAAGCTTGTTACTTACTTAGAAGGTGCCACCGTGATCACCAAAATGATAGGGTCCCGTGATTTATCAGATTGGTAGACCAAATGAATAGGGTAACATAATACTAGTCTTTGGAGTCCTAGTACCTAGCCTTCCTAGACTCAGAGAGGGCTCTCTCTATTGTATGCAAAGGATGTGAACTTGTTTGCTTTAGACAGTTGATTTTAGGCTAGTCATGGATTTTAGGGTTTTTTTTGTTTGGTTGGGTTGGGTAAAATGACCAAGTAGAATAGGTGGAGTGAAAGGTCATCAAATCATTGGGTTATGGAGTCAATGAAAGTCATGGATATCTCGAAAATGAGTCAAAGTGCATCACACGAAAAATCTAGTGTGGCCAATGGATCTTTAAGGTTATGTGTGAAGTGAGATGAACATTAAGTTGGTGAATCAAGGTAGGGCAAAGGGCAGTGAAGTATCCTTTGTCATATACCCATAAAAAATAAGGTCTCAAATACTAATAAGCAAAAGATAATAATCATGAGATAGGGAAAACCATTAACTCAATGACAATACTTAAACAAATAGACATTCAAGATGAAAAATTCAGTGAAACACAGAAAGAAAGAAATCCTATCTAACTTTAGCGATTTCACCTTGAAAGTTTGAAAACATATAAGATGAAAAATAACTCTAATTAATGAAGAGGGAACTCCTAGACATAATCAGTCAAGCTATAAATAAATTTGAGGGAAAATGATAGGCATGGACAAAGGGCAAGATCAGAACAAGACCTCCTTGGCTTAACCTAACAAGTAATACTTCAAAGGGAGATTTCAAAACAGAGTTTAGATAGCATCAAATAAGTAGGACTTGCCATAAAACATATTTTTAAACTAGCATATTAATCCATTTATGAAATAAACAAGCATAAGGTTGCCTAAGGAGTAGCTAATAATTCCTTAAACACACCCAGCAGAGGAAAACATAAAGACAATAGTAACAAGAAGGACTAAGGTGCCTCAAACAACATTTCTTAGCCTATACTTTTTTGATCTACTGCAACATAGAAGGATGGACATAATGATAAACAAGAAAACATAAAAAAATTATAGATGCATCACCATTGACCAAGCTCAGGGATCCTGCAAGAAAGATTTCATCATCATCAATCAGAGCAAATCATTCATAAGCTCCATAACACCAAATTGCTCTTCAACCTCAAAGAACCATGTATTTCTCTCAAAACTCATCAAATGCCAACATTAATAATGAATCCTCAATGCTCTATTTAAAAATCAAGGAGGAGAAAAACCTAATAGAGTCTCTAGAAGTCCATTGGTTAATCAGAAATGTCACTATTGTCCTTGAGACCTTGCAAGCCCCAAGGCACAAAATACCTTTTCGGGCATTTTTAGCAAATAAATTAACATTTCAGGTCTGACAAGCCTCCTAAAACTTTCCAAGCATAAATTTTTTACTTTCCCTCTGCTAAGGGTGCAACACTATGTTTTAAGATGAATTTCCATGCCAAGGGCGTAGCACTGGAGCAGGAAAAATGGGTCAAATTGTAGAAGTGTTTTGAAAGCCTTCCCGATGTCGAAAAAGGCTCTGTGATGGCCCGTTGGAAATCCCTTTGAGTCTACTTTCCAGATCTACCCTTGGTTCTCTAATTTCACCTTTGTAACTTGTTCAAAAAGAAAAAAATTCAAGGCTGGTAAAGGCGCAGCACATGTCCTGAAAAGCAGGAAGAATGGTAAAAATTAGGGTGTTTTTGACCATCTTCGAGGACCAAAACAACTCCAATTGATCTGAAAATTTGTGATCATGCTATATTTAAGATTAGGATTCCAAAAATGTGAGCCTTTACTCCTGAAGATGCTCTGATAAAAATCGTAGCACCATGTGTGCTACCC
The DNA here is from genome assembly GCA_034641835.2 of Pinus albicaulis. Lineage (NCBI taxonomy): Eukaryota > Viridiplantae > Streptophyta > Pinopsida > Pinales > Pinaceae > Pinus > Pinus albicaulis. The sequence goes on from CM076579.1 coordinate 1,131,898,304, forward strand.
CCTTGGCCCTCAAAATTAGCAAAAAACCAAAACTTGTCAAAATTCTCCCAAATTTGGTGGAAGTGTGCCTCATGGGTTTTGAGAGACCTGTAGAAAATTTTGTCCCAAGATTAAAAGTCTAGCTTTGTTGGACGGATAAATCATTCTTATTGAAAAGACAGATCTCCCTAGTGTCCTACGGATAGCTAGCAACAAACAGACAAACAAAAACTATTTTCTCTAGATAATATTTGATTCAGAATTAGCTACAACAGAGGTTTTGAATACCTACCTGTATTCCAGCGTTGTTCGTAATGATATTCTTTCCAATTGCTTGAAAGAGTCATCTTCAAAGATCTGCAATCACAAACATGGAAAAAATCAATAGCACCTACATAGTATAAACTAATTCACGAATCATATATCTATCAAGATGATCAAGGAATTCAAGAAACAAGCTAATTAATTAAATAAATCATTGATAAAACATGATAAACAAGCTACTTAATTAAAGAACTCATTGAGAAACATGATCCATTCATATTATCTTTGATGAAGAAAGAGCCTTACAACTGTGTCCACCTTGATGTCGTACAGGTCTTTCTAGGGTCTAGAACAGGCGTTTCCTCTACTCTGACAAGATTTTCACTCTCTCAGCTAAAATGCACATGGGTGTGTAATCATTCCCACATATTGATTAGCTAAGAGAGTCTAAGTTTCTACAGCATTTATCGTCAAAAATTCTCAAAGTTTCTCTCCCTTTTTGAGGCTGCACTATGGCTTCAATTTATAAGAAAAGAGAAGAGGTTGCAACTCCACATAATAGGGGATAGAATCCTCTTTTGAAGGGATTGAGCTCCATAAACCAAGGGGTAGGCTACCATAATGGAGGAATGAATGTACATGATAGGAGTGAACCTTCGACTAGATAATTTCTTCCAGAAGCTTCCAGATTTGACTGTTGGGCTTCTAAATGTTACTTTCCGCCTTCATTTTACCTTTTACAGGGGTCCACACCTTTAATGAAGAAAAATTGTGTTTAGCTTCGCATGATTTAGAAAAAATAGGTGTGGCATCGCAGGCAATGTTAAGAGAAAGTGCAGTACAAGTGTTTTTAAGACTTTTATGAGCTTTTCTCTCAATTTCAAGGCTTGATTTTAGGAACTTTGATTTTGTAGACTTATAAGGGAGTAATATATTAGTAATGATGAACCCATATAGACACTAAAACGTCATGGTGACAAATTTCAGTGTAAAAAATTGCCCCCTAAAGTGCGAAGTCTGAGAGAATTCGAAGAGTGATGTGCTTTATCATTTCAAGGATTAGCATGTGGACACCCCAGTTGGAATCCTGTAAAAAAATTCAATGAAAAACACACACACACACACACACACACACACATATATATATATATCATCACTGAGGTAGGCATTCCCATACTCAGATAAAAAACTAACTAAAATTGTTCTGATATAGAAATGATTTTAATATTACATTAATAGTGTAGACATAGCATGGACGTAGCCATATGTAATGAATATTCTACTGCATAATGAATAATAAAACTCCTTACAGCCTGGATGGTGGAAACTAGATCCAGGGTCTTGATTTCTGCTTCCCGAACTAGTGCGATTCTATCCATGCGATTAAATGTGTCGAATTCAAACATGGTAGAACCCACTTGATTACCAGTCAATGATGTGAACTGTTAACAAGTGTATGAGAAACCACCAATAATGACAATGTCTCTCAAAGTACTTATTACAATCCATGAAATGTGAATAAGTGATCTGAAGTCAAACATTTCACGGAATCGTTCGATCGAAGGTCAATGATGCAACTTGTCGTCGAAGGCGAGAAACCTGCCATTAAGGCATGCAAATTCTAAGGTACTGACGGATTCTAGATCAACTTCCTAGATGATGAGTTGTCGTCGATAGAAAGTGATCCGTCGTAAGCAAGCTCACGACATGAAACCATAGATCAAGTTTTGAAGAAATTTTTTGCAAGGACTGACTTAGGGATGGTCAACGCAAATGGAGACAAATGTTTGCAGATGAATGGTTTGTTTAACTATCGTATTGAACACATAATGACATTGCAGATGGTTTGGTAACAATTTCCCTAAGCTAATACCTAGAAACCAGCTGAAGACCTTCAATGTGGTTTGATTAACTGATAGGAAAAATATTTTCCCAACCCAGATAGAAGTGAGACAAAAAGTGTCATGTTCAAGAATGGTATACTATTTTTAAATCAAAGTGTAACAAATGGATTCGTTTTCTCTCTTTTTCCCCCACCATTTCTGGCAAGTACCTCTTTATTTTTGACAAGCTTGAGGAGGATAACATTTTCTTTTTTATAAGCTCATCCTTCGGATGAGTCCAACTTAGTTTAAAATCAAACCCTAAGAAGGAGTGGTCTATTCCTGTTTGTAATCGATAGGTCCTTTACTGTTAAATTTTAATGAGTCCAGTATAGGAGAAACTCAGTGTTTTTCATTTTTAGGGAGTCAGAAGAAAAAATTTAAGAAAACTCAATGGGTGTACTTTTTCGTAATTTTAGTCTCTCAGGCCTGAAAAAGGATAAAATATTGCGAGAGAGAACTCTATTGACCATGATTATTCAACGTATACCTTTTTCATAAATATTCCATTTCAGTCCGGAAAAGGGGTAAACTTATACTGAAGGGACGACTGGTCATTTCCTTTAATGAGTTTGAATAGTCAAGTACTCGGCAATCTTTTCATTTTTAGAGAGTCTGAAAAGGGCTAAAAAGAGGACTCCATGGTTTCACTTTTTCGTAAATTTTTAAGAGCCCAAAAAAGTGATAAAAGTATACTCTTCGTCAAAAATGACCATTTCACGCGAAAAATCCGGTATTCTGCACAAAAACTCAAAAATCTAAACATACCTGCTTTTAATAAAATAAAAATATTTTGAAAAACCATCTCTTTAAAGTGAAAAATAAACAAAATTAAATTTCATTTATTCGAAAAAAATTATAAAAAGGAGTTTTCCAAAATTATTTTTACCATTTGAGTTCAGAGTGAAAGTTTAAGAGCTTTTGACAAAAAACGCTCTAGAGAATATTCCGGACAAACCGACCGTTCAAATCGAAAACTGTCTGCTCCAGGTAATCCACATTCTCTTTTCCTTGCTTTTCATCTATTCATTTCCTTAATTTAAAGTTTAAAATTCATTTTTGGGGAAGAAATATGTTCAAAATTTCACTCACGGGGGTCCACAGGTAAGACACATGATACCTTCGGACCCCGATTTTTTATTACAAAGAAAAATGTCGTGGTCCCACACTTTTAGTACAAAACCCGTGCGTAGCTATGCACTGTCTCTAAATAAAAAGTGCGGAGGCATCGTGAAGAATATAAAAACACATTTTCTTTCCATATTACCCAAAATTCTCTTTTTAAAATAATTCTAATCTTTCATTTTTTTCATTGTAGGATATTTACAATGCTTATCTGGCGGGAACGTGAACACAAGGAGGTGGATGAAGCTGCAATGATTCATCCACCTACATTACAAGTTTTGAGAGCATGCGGTTTACTTCAATTCTGGGCCATTCAGGGCATGAGAGCCCAAATAGACTTACTCACTTGGTTGGTAAACAAGTGGGATGCACAGGACCAGTGCTTTGTGATTGGAAGCAACCGGCTCGAAATCGAGCTAGAGGAAATATATTTTTTGACTGGTTTTTCTAAAAGAGGCAAACCAATTTCTCTATTTAGGGCTAGGCCAGGTGGCCAGTCGGTCACTAGCCTTCAACTAGAGTTTTGCAATGATGAGGCCAATCCTAAAGACAAACGGATTGATATCAAAACCATCATCTGTCCTGAGTTGAAAGTAGATGCATTTACCGTAACCAGGTTATGTGGAAGTGCAGCTTTACACATTGCTACCGGATCTCAAATGCGGATTGCAATGGACTTTTTCCGAGGCACCATCTTCAATTGGTGCGAGGAAGTGTTGGCCAATATCAAAGGCCAACTAACTAGAGCAAAGAACTGGAAGTTGAATAACTTCAGATATGGATCGATTGTGGTTACTTTTGTGCTGGAGAGGATTTCTCTACTGGCCCCACAACATATTCTAGTTGATCATGGTACAATCTGAGAGCCTCAGATGATATGATGGGTTGCATTGATGGCCCGTCACAGCAAGGGTACAGAGATTGTTCGATTTCCCCCGGCCTACTTCCGTTGGTTAGAGAATGAACTCTTTGTGATATAAGACTTCTCTTATGCTGGGATGGATTACCGCGATGATCAGGATATGTCACTTCTTCTGGGAGCTCAGTGGGATAACTCAGGTAAGAACCATTTTTGACATGTTCTAAATTCTAATTTTTATCTTTTTTTTTTAAATCATCCACAACTGATAACAAAAATTTCAAATGCAGATGTGGGTCCACGTCAACCAATCACTCTCCGCCCCTTCGAGAGGAGGCAAAGGGATGGAGTTGCACCACCACCACCACCACAAGATCAGACAACAGAGATCCTTACTGATTTGGAACACCATATGGAGCAACTGACTATGGACATCCCAGAGACTACCATAGATGACATTCCACTTCGCTTGCAGAGATATGTCATTGGTGTTCCTGGACCGTTTAGGAGATTCCTGAGCAGGGTGGCACGGGCTGTATTATATTATCATTATCATTACCACGGATAGTGGATGATTGACTGTATAGACTCATATCATTTTTTGTATCACTTTTTCCCCAATCATAAGGAATTTTGAACCTATGATCGAGGACGATGTACTATTTTTTTGAAATACTACTCTATGCTATGATATAATACTATTTCCAGTTACCTGTCCAACATGTTATCGAATGTTATTTTGATTTACTACTTTCATTATCGCAAATTTCTATTTATAACACTAGAAGCTATTGCATTTGCTAATGTGTTTAAATTTCTTGGAATTTGTTGATACTCAATATAATCAAATTCTCATTCCAAGAGATGAACTTTCAAAAAATAATCTTAACAACACTGGGTTTTTAATTGCATGCACTCGATTTAATTGTAATACAATGAGTTCAGAATCTAACCTAACGATCAAACTCCGAATTCCAAATGAAATAGATTCAAACAATAACTCAATAACTGCATTATATTCTGCAATATTATTCATCGTTTAACCGAGGCTTACCCCATGCACAGATACTAACTCGTTAGTGGGTGAATAAATAACCCAGGCTGCAGAAGAAATGTTCTGTGTACTACGATAAGCACCATCAGCAAAACCAATGTATGTTTGAAAAGACGTCGACATTTTCAATATCAAGAGTAATCCCAATAAGCAGGAATAGTAGTAAAAGCACACTTAAGCTAGGCACACGTTTCTAATCTACAACACACCAGCTAGAAAATAACTAATATATAGAAAATATCTCCACACAAGAATCAAGCGTAATATCTCTTTAGATAAATCCCATTTCTGGGTTTTCCTAAAGAGACCCCATCAAAATAAATCAATTCATAGGCCCCTTTTGCAAGCTGTCGCTTCAAAATATAAGGACCATGCCACATGGGTTCGAATTTTCCAGCCCTAGTTTATCGTTAGCTTGATCATATACCAAAACTAGGTCTCCTTCTAAAAAAACACGAGGTGTAACACTTCTATCATACTGAGCTTTCATTCGTTTCGCATGAGCCTCGGTAGCTAATGCAGCAGTGCGCCGATTCTCATCTAATTGAGCTAAGTACAAAAACTGTTTTTCCTCCTTAGAGGTAGCTGGTAGTAACTCTATGGCTAGTTGGAGTGACGGTATCTCGCATTCAATCAGTAATACCACTTTTAAACCGTAAACCAGTTGAAAAGGGGTAAAACCTGTTGATGTTTTTGCTGAGGTCCGATATGCCCAAAGTGCTGAAAAAAGTGTGGTATGTCAATTTGATTTATGAATTCCAATGATTCGTTTAATCATGGTGACTAAAACTTTATTGATAGCTTCAACCAGACCATTGGCCTGCGGGTAATATGGTGTAGAACTGTCATGGCACAGGCCAATTTGATCATTCAATTCAGTCATCATGATGTTTCAAAAATGGCTCCTATGATTAGTAATTATCGCTTGGGGTACAACGAAATGAGCAATCACATGATTGAACACGAAAGTAGATACTTTTTTTCCATCTGCTGCAAATGTAGTCATCGCTTCGGCCCACTTGGTAAAATAATCTACTGCGAGAATAATATACCCATGCCCCCCGGCCGAGTGAGGGTTACATGTAATGATGTCAATGCCCCATTTTGTAAAAGGACTGACAATAATTATAAGGTGAAGAGGAGCAGGTGGTGCATGCATCTTTTGATCGAAGATTTGACAATTATGGCATTTTTGGATCACTTAAATACAATCTTTAAATAAGGACGGCCAAAAATAACCATCGCACAATATCTTTTGGGTTGTGGCATACCCAGAAATATGACCGCCACATGCTCCAGAGTGACAGTCATTTAAAACCTTTTCGGCTTCTTCATGGGTGAGACAATGTCGAAAAACAGAGTTTGCACCATGACAGTATAGTGTGTCACCAACAATATGATATTATTGAGACTGGAAACGGATTTTACGTCGTTTTGACCGTGAAAGTTCGGGCCGAAAAGATTGGGTCTAAAGATAAATGATGATATCTCCATACCAAGGATCAATGGTACTAATAAGAAATAAGGATCCGTCCACGATTGGTTGTTTTGCCACAGTTTCTATATCAATACGTGGGAAGTCACACATAAGTTCAGCAAATATCAATGATTTCTTTGATTTGGATTTTTCAAATTCAAAGTCAAACTCTTGTAGGATAACAATCCATTTGGAGTATTTTCCCTCCTAGGAATTGTTTGGTCAAAATATACATCATAGGGTTACAATCAAAAATCACTGTTGTTTTGCGTAAAAGTATGTAATGATGAGAACGTTGGACAGCTTGAACAGTTGCCAAGGCCAATTTCTCCACATGTGAATATTTGATTTCAGTCGGATGCAAATTGCAACTAATATAGTAAATCACATGTTCACCATGGAATTCATCTTCTTAAACTAGAACCATTCCTATCGTGGAATCGAAAGCGGCGAGGTACAAAAATTAATCCTGGTTGTAATTGGGAGGATGCAGTAACGGTGCATGGGTCAACGCGTATTTAAGAGCATCAAAAGATCAATTAGCGATCTCGTCCCAAAATAAAGGAATATTCTATTTCAACAACCTGGTAAAACCTTTCGTTAACTCGACGTAGTTAGGAATGAATCGATGTAAAAAGTTTTCTTTCCCTTGCAAACTTTGGAGTTGGCGAAGAGTAGAAGGAGGAGGTAAATTGATAATAGCCTCAACCTTCGATGGATCGACACGAATGCCTGACTTTGAGACAATAAATCCCAAAAATCATCTAGATTGTACACAAAAAACACATTTGTGAGGATTCATACGAATCTTATAATGCCTACATCATATAAAAATGGCTCGTAAATGAGTGATACGATTTTCTCTATGCGAGGAATGGGTAGGCAAATCATCAAGGTAGGGTTGCACAATGTGTTTAATGTCATGAAATTCATAAGACATTGCCCTTTGAAAAGTGGCGCCAGCATTCTTAAGTCCAAAAGGTAATTTTCAATAAGCAAAAGTCCCCCATGGACAAATGAAATTTGTTTTAGGTTGATCTGCAGGGAGTATGTTGATTTGATTGTAGCCGGAAAATCCATCCATGAACGAAACATTTCACTTCCAGCACAATCGTCAATAATTTGATCGATATAAGGGGTTGGATAATTGTCTTTTGGACAAGCTCAATTTATATCCCTATAATCGATACATACTCATATTTTTCCTTGTTTTTTATTAACAGGAACGATATTAGATACCCAATCTGTTAACGAAATCGGATAAATAAAACCTACACGAAGTAATTTTTTAACTTCTACTTTAATAGCGGCAGCTTTTCGCGGATGTATCTGACGTAATCTCTGTCTGACGGGTTTAGCATCCGGGTATGTCTTAATTTCATGAAAAACAATCGATGGATAAATTTCTGGCATTTATTCATATGAACAGGAAAAAATGTCACGGAATTGCTAAAATAGGGCTTTATATGCTTGGATTTCATCAGTCGTACAAGAAGCACCTATATGAATTTTTTCAACAATTCTGGGTTTTACTGAAATGTAAATGGGAACCGCTGTAGAAATGTTTTCTAAATTGAATTAAGAATCGGAAGATGAGAGAGGATTCTGAGGTTCTTTGACGTAATCAGTAATAAAAATGAAGGAAAAATCATTCTCAAAATGATCGAGATCAGGTAAAAACGAAGACCTATGATGAAAATCTTCCCATGGTAATTCAACAACAGACAAGAATTCACGAATATGTTCATCAATATTGAATACTTGTTGACCAAGATCTGGAATTGATGTCAAAGCTGAGTTGGATATTGAAAGTGACTCCTCATTGATCACATTCACTGGATCAGATTCAGTTGAAGGAGTATCAGAAAATGACTGTACTTCCTGATATGCTAACTCAAAAGGAATCAAAGGCATTGTGCCATCGAAAGAATCTAGTTATGATTCTGAAGGTACTATCCAAGGATCATCAAAGGAAATAGTGATTGATGTAATCATATTGATATTAGCAATAGGAGGTTGTGCGTTGGGAGCAGGCAGGAAAAAAGTTCCCAGTAAAGTAGAATCTTTATTTAACCCTACCCCAACATCTTTATAAGGGATAGTCGATTTTCAAATATGCTGGATGCTATCAGTAGAGGCTGGGTCGGATGAATAATATGAGAGTTGATCTATTTTAACGATCTTTCCTTTATGTGGAAACAGGATGAGATGAAATACTGATGATACAATAGCAGTCATGGCATAAGACCAACTGCGACCCAGGAGAAGGTTGTAATCTAGGGGGGCATCAACCACTTCCACATATAGATTTATTGTTTTACCTTCGACCTCTATTGGTAGATCCTATAAAATACCAAATGGATGGAAACCTCTTCCATCAAAAGCTTTGAGGATAGTCAGCGATTGGTTAATTGTCGAAGAACCAAGTGATTTCCAACATTTTAACGACATAATACATGTAGAATCCCCTTCATCAACAACAGTACGAAAGAAACATTTGTTTTTTACTATTACCAGAATTTGAAAATCCATTTGATGGGGTAGGCAGGGTGTAAAATTCTCTAAATCGAAGATCATGAGGTTCGAATCCTAGAGGTCTACGGCTCCTATGTCTGAAAATAGTAATTTTCTTTAGGCTGGACATGATTGCAGCACTTCCAAAGCTGACATTGTTGAAGGGGAAATTGCCAAGTCTTCAACAATATTGTAATTCTGAGCAACTCTCGCATGTGGATTGAAAGCTGATTTACGAAGTACACCTTTAGCAGGTGGTTTGATTACTAATTCATGATTTTGTTTCTCGATCTGGAGTGGATCAGAAACTGAGGGAGATGTAGTTGATGCTAAATTATAACTTTCTGCTTCTTTGCCACCAATAGGATTTTTACTACCGTAATGTTGTGATCGCCTCGTAACCATTAAGATATCTTATAGCATATTTGAGGAAGATCCAATCATGTTACTATCTTGAGCAGGAAAGGGATTCTTCAAGACAGCAGGGATGGGTGAACCCTTAACGAATTTCGATACCTCGGCTCTATGTGGGAACTCTTTTGTAAAATGATCCTCATCACAGATCAGACAAGGATAACGAGGTTTTCATTTATCGTCAGTTGGTTTAGTTTTATCATTTTTATCTTTTGAAGATTTTTTATTTTTATTCTTACCTTTCTTCTTACCACCAGTTTTAGGTTTGGTTGTAGATGATTCTACAACATGAATATCGGCGGAAGTTTTAATGGAAGAATATCCTTTTGGTGAATCGGGTAAAGTGATAATAGGAGAATTTGTCTTGGAAGATTTCTTCATACCTTTTCCAGTGTTAACAGAACCAATTACACCATCAGCGACATGAGAGCCAGAAGGAGTTGTAGTTAATTGACTAGGTCTTGGTAAATCGGGGATTTTGTGATACAGAGTACCTGACTGTGTATATACAAGGTCAAGGTACTGAGCCTAAGAAATGAATTTCTCTTCTGTAAAAATGCCTCCTTTGGCCACATCTTCAGTAATTTTGGGCAATAATGATTTTATAAACCATTCAACAAAAATTTGATCTGGAATAAAGACTTTCACTAAATTCCTCCTACGTCACCATTCATGAATGTGATCAGATATGTATGTAGATGTAGATTGTTTTAATGAGGTCAACAATTTTGTACCATTGTTGTATCTGACAGGTAACTAAAAATGGGTTAAGAAAGCAGTAGCTAGTGCATTAAAATTATTAAATGAGCCTCGTGGTAACTCAATGTACCATTTTGGCAGCTAGAGCAATGAGAGTTCTCTGAAAAATATGCAATCGAATCGAATCATCGATTAGTGAATTGGATGCACACCAAAGGTGATAAGTCATAACGTGATTAGATGGATCTTCTCCTGACTTGCCTTCAAACTTTGGAATATCACTAGGCAACTTATTAGGCATCAGCGGCCAATACGAAAGATAAAATATGGGATCATTCATAAGGCGCAATAGATCAGGTAAATCTAAAATTTCTATAAATGGTAACCGATGGCTAGGGTCTTGATAACCTTGTGTGATCAAACCAGTTCCAGGAGGAGGATATCTAGGATATCCTGGAATTGGATGCGCATTGGGAATCATGAAACCTCCTGAATAACCAGGATTAAGTGGACCATATTGGGGTTATTGAGGTACTTGATAAGTATACCCAAGATACGGCTGATACTGATATGTTGGATTTTGTGTAGTCTATCCAAATTGATATTGTCCCTGGTACGGTTGATAAGTAAATTGTGGTTTATTAGTGAGAATCGTACTCGTACCAGATTGTCCTGTAGGCATCTGGGTCATAGTCTGAATTGTAGGTCCTGACTATGGCACAGATACTTGAGGAATTTGCACTGATACATGGATAGTAGAAACAGGAGTTGCAGATACTCCAGAAATAGGTGTGGTAGGTTGAACAGAAGTTGCAGCAGCAGTAGAATTTTGAGGCGGATTTCTAGGTATACTAGGCCCAGGCTGCTAAACAGAACCAGGTGCAGATACTTGAATGGTAGGCTGGACAGGTTGCTGGGTTAGACCAGAACCTATGGGTTGTCCAGGTTGATTAGGTAACTGCACATTGGGTTGCAAAGTCCGTGGAATTTGAGATGGATCCCACACTGTATTCATTCTGGGGTATTGACCCATAGAAGGTTGTGCATATGAAGGACCATAACTTGGTTGAACGTAGGGTTGATAATTAACTAGTAAAGTTCCCGTTCCTTGTAACAATGGTTGACCTGAAGGAGGTTGAAAACCTTAAGCTAGGTTTTGACCTTGAGGTTGATAACCTCGAGGCATGTAATGAATCTGGGGTTGATATTGACACTAAGGAATAAACTGACTCTGGGGTTGATATTGACCCTGAGGAATAAACTGACTCTGGGGTTGATATTGACCTTGGGGTATGTACTGTCCCTGAGGTTGATATTGACCTTGAGGTCTGTACCTTCCTTGAGGTTGAGGATTTGGAATATTTCCAGACATCATAAAAATCTATTCTGTGTTCAACGTTTCAGTGTTCATTCCATTTGTACCAGATGATAACACTTGTTAAATTGGTTGAGGAGGACCTCCCGAGAAGGTACCAGAGAGCAATTGGTATCCCCGAGGAACAAACGAATCACCGTATAAATATGTTTCTGGAGATTGAGAAAACATAGATGACTCGCCCGACATAGCTAATGAAGGTTGATAACCTCTCGGTGTAGGGTAAAAATGAATTTGGGGTGGTGAATAAGTGAGACCTGTGTTTTGTAAAAAAAAAATTAATGATAAATACCAAGCATCAGTTCTAAAAGGACTGTAGAATATTGATTCACGCTCCCTAAGATTCAAATTTTCTTGGGTTTCGGGAAGAACTACGTCTTCGTCTGGACCAACAAGTTCTTAAATACATATGAGATCAGAATGAAGGTTTTCAGTAATGCGATGTCTTACCCTAGGTGAATCAGGATCACTAGAAGTTGGAATAACAAATCTTGAATATGGTTCCAACACAACAGGTTCAGTTTCGGGCTCAGAAATTTCAGGTTCTTCAGCTAATTCACTGGTTGGAGAAGCAATGTCAGTGACTTCAGAAATTGAAATTGGCTCTTGAATATATTCTGTTTTTTGTGATTCTTAATCAAGATGAGTAATTATGGATGATTCTCCCAATTCTGTTGATCTAATTCTACTGGCACTATGTGGTACCAAAGCTCGCAGCCCTTCAAGTTGGCTTGGTGTATATTCAGGGGGTTTCCCCTAGAGTCTACGCGATTGTCTCGGTAATTCAGCCACGATTAAAAATTATTAATCACACACAATCAAAGAAAATTTCAATGAAAACTCCTAAAGTCGCTAAGGAAACAAACAAATAAATCATATGCCTAAAAATCTAGGAGATCAAACAACACACAAACAGTAAATTCCCACACTAAAAACACTAGTTGGTGATGAAATCCAACATCGTAGTATTTTAATTTTGAAATGGCGGTTGGAACAGTTACCCCAACAACCTACTTAATGAAACAGACCGGTGAAAGTTTCTCCACTTAAACCATCTCGAGTGAAGATAACCCTCTCGAGAGTCCAAGTGAGTCTATTCGACGTCCGCTCCAGGTACAGTGGGATCTTTCCTCCACTGTCACCTTAGGAAAAAATCGTAAATTTTATGGCCACTAAGGTTACCAACAGGAACTAATATACTTGGGGGAACAGTCTACGATCCGACATACGCGTAAGGGCAGAGTAACAAAGCTCAATCCCCTTGAAGGCTCCTTGACATAATCCAAGGTATACTGACAAGTGACCCCAGGCTCCTCGACAATGGTTTATCCGAGGTTTACCGTTGTTAATATGCACACATCTTTTATCGTTCCCAATGAGATAGAATTGATTATCCCATTGGTTCGGATATGACCTCATGCTTGACTCCTTTAAGAGGAGCTTCCCAGAGCATACAAGTGACTATTATATTTTTTCCTACTGCAAGATCGACTACTTGTTTGTTTTAATTGTCTTGGAGAGTTAATTACTCCCTACCCCAAGACACTAGCCTAGGCTCTGTTGGTGGAAAAGAGCCCTAGAAATATGAAAATTACTAGATTGATTTTAATTTAAGCATTTCTTTTAATAGGTTGTTTCTTAGGAAAATAGGTGCGAAAGTGAAACTGATGATATGTAGTGACCCGACTCAAAACACACTAAAAATGCATCTATTATGAGAAACAATTCCTTCCCTTTCAATGAATTCTATCTAAAAGAAAGAGTTGAGAAATGCAATCTTTTAAAATAATTCTTTCCTTCAAACAAGAATAAATGAAAAGAAATCTAATTTCATGAGAACTCAAAATAATCAATTGCTCAAAAAGAAATCCCTTTATCATTCAAGATTGAACTACAAACAAAATTTTCTCCAAAAGAATACTACAATTTCTAGAAATAACACTCAAAACTAAAAAACACTAATTTTGAGATCTAAAAATTCTAAAGACTAAATCTGAGTTAAAACTTTAAATATTTTGAGGATGTTTTGCTTAGCTTATTATATAACTAAGAAATTCTTTTCTTAGATCAGCAAGAACTCAAAAAACATACAATTATGGTTTTTTAAGTGAAATTCCAAACTTATCAATAAAAGTTTTTTAAAGATTTGCAAATGAGAAAATGGGATCTAAATCTCATAAAAAAAATTCTGCTATGAAGTCAAACTCAGCAAGAAAGAAAGGAAATACTAGTGATCTAAAGGTATACCAAGGCTTCTAATCTTTGAGTGGGATAAAGACAAAGAAAAAATCACTATAACATATAGATCTTTCAGAAAATCATTCAAAACTTAAAAATTCTGAAATAAACTCTCAAGCAAAGCTTTCTGACAGAAAATACAAGTCTTGGTATACACTGAGAATCTAACAAACTGATCCAGAAAAAAGAATTTTTAAGGTTTTCTAAAAATTTTCACAAGGTCCGTAGGTTTCAGTGTAAACAGATGCGGTCCCGCACTGTTTATACAAGAAAAGAGCAGAGATGTCTGCACTGTTTCTAAAAGAAAAGTGCGGATACCAGAAAACTAAAAGAAAAATAAAAAAACTCTAAAACATTTGTCAGGGATTCTACAGGGATAAACTACCCAAGCTAGTATAAACCAATCAAAATTAGAAAAAATAAATTCACAAGTCAAAAATAAAAGAAATCGAAGTTCAAGATACATTCCCCAGTGGAGTCACCATTTTGTTGGACAGATAAATCGTTCTTGCTGACAAAACAGATCTCCCTAGTGTCCTACGGACAGCTAGCAACAAACAGACAAACAAAAACTATTTTCTGTAGATAATATTAGATTCAGAATTAGCTACAATAGAGGTTTTGAAGACCTACATGTAGTCCAGCATTGTTCGTAATGATCTTCTTTCCAGTTGCTTTAAAGAGTCGTCTTCAAAGATCTGCAATCACAAACATGGAAAAAATCAATAGCACCTGCATAGTATAAACTAATTCACGAATCATATATCTATCAAGATGATCAGAATTCAAGAAACAAGCTAATTAATTAAATAACTCATTGATAAAACATGATAAAAAAGCTACTTAATTAAATAACTCATTGATAAAACATGATAAAAAAGCTACTTAATTAAATAACTCATTGAGAAAACATCATCCATTCGTATTATCTTTGATGAAGAAAGAGCCTTACAACTGTGTCTGCCTTGATGTCGTACAGGTCTTTCTAGGGTCCGGAACAGGCATTTCCTCTACTCTGATAAGCTTTGCACTCTCTCAGCTAAAATTCACATGGGTGTGTAATCATTCCCACATAATGATTAGTTAAGAGAGTCTGAGTTTCTACAGCATTTCTCCTAAAAAATTCTCAAATTTTCTCTCCCTTTTTGAGGCTGCACTATGGCTTCAATTTATAGGAAAAGAGAAGAGGTTGCAGCTCCACATAAGAGGGAATAGAATCCTCTTTTGAATGGATTTAGCTCCATAAACCAAGGGATAGGTTCCCATAATGGAGGAATGAATGTACATGATAAGAGCAAACCTTTGACCGGATAATTGCTTCCAAAAGCTTCCAGATTTGACTGGGCTTCTAAATGTTACTTTCCACCTTCATTTTACCTTTTACAGGGCTCCGAACCTTTAATGAACAAAAAGTGAGTTTAACTCCGCATGATTTAGAACAAATAGGTGCAGCACTATAGGCAATGTTAAGAGAAAGTGCGGTACAAGTGTTTTTAAGACTTTTATGATATTTTCTCTCAATTTCAAGGCTTGATTTTAGGAACTTTGATGTTGTAGACTTCTAAGGGAGTAATATATGAGTAACGATGAACCCATATAGACACTAAAATTTCATGGTGAAAAATTTTAGTGTAACAAGCAAAAATAAAAAATTTCAAGGCTGGTAAAGGCGCAACACATGTCCTGAAAAGCAAGCAGAATGGTGAAAATTAGGGTGTTTTTGACCCTTTTGGAGGACCAAAACAACTCCAATTGATCTGAAACTTTGTGAGCATTCTATATTTAAGATGAGGATTCCAAAAATGTGAGCCTTTCCTCCTGAAGATGCTCTGAGAAAAATCATAGCACCATGTGTGCTACCCCCTTGGCCCTCAAAATTAGCAAAAAACCAAAACTTGTCAAAATTTTCCCAAATTTGGTGGAAGTGTGCCTCATGGATTTTGAGAGACCTGTAGAGAAGCTTGTGCCAAGATTCCAAGTGTAGCTTGGCCTTTTTCTTCTTTAGTTCCTGGAGCTTGGTTTGAGCCCTTTTCAATTTAGCCATTGCAATTTGGTTTCTTCAACCATAATGTTTAGTCATTCTTCTTTGGAGGTCAAGATCTTGATTTGCTTTCTTCAATTTAGCCTCCAATTGTATGTTGGCTCTCTCCAACCAAGGCTCCCGTTCATGGGCTATCTCCATGGCTAAAATCTCATCTAAAGGGAGGTGTTCTACTAGGGTTGATTCTTCCTCCCTTTTTTTGGCCAATGATTTCTTCAATCCCATGGTTCTAGGTCTCCTCCTAGATTGCCCTTCCTCATCTTCACTCTCTTCATAGGTGCCCATGAACTCTTCTAGTCTCACTTGTGCTTTTTGGGCCTCTTTTCAGGCTTTCAGGGCTCTAGCTTCATAGATTGTAATTTGAGCTCTTAGCTGCCTATTCTCCAAGTCAAGGGCATCATTCACACTCTTGGCCCTATCCAACTGTGCTTGGAGGTCTTTGATTGGTGCATTTATGTCCTGGATGAGAAACTTTGAGATTCGTGCTTCATTCTCCTCATCACTATCCACCTGAATGATCTCAAACTCCCTCTCAACCTCATGGTCTTCTTCTTCTTCCTTTACCCTTTGTTTCCCTTTGTCTAGTGGCTGAGGTGAGGAGGATGGCATGGTCCCTTGCCTTTTGGAGGTAGCAAATCACAAGCCTTGGCCCCTTTTGATATGTGAGAGGAAGAAAACCACATTTGTCTACTAGCATTCCCTTTTCATGGCTGACCTTAAGACTGTATTTCCTTTCATCAATGATCTCTACATTCATGTCTTCTTCATTTTTTTCTTGACTGCCCTCTTGAGAGGTACTTTCATTTTCCTTCATGCTAACATCACTATCATGACCTTCGCCACTATCATCAATCTCTTGACTGCTTTTTGGGTTCATAGTGTCACTGTTATCATTATATTTAGGGCTATCAGTCATCATGCTATCTTCTTAATCATATTCCTCTGTGTTTGCTGCATCATCATTGCCATCATCATTTTCTTTATTGTCACTGTTAGAGTTGTCTTTGTCAGTGTCTTCATTACTGTTTTGTGCATTTTCATCATTTCCATCCTCTTCCATATCTTCTACATTGTCACTTTGTTCTAAATTGTCCTCTTCATCATTGTCATTTTTTTTCCCACTGTCATGCTCATTGTTTTCATATTCATCACTGTCATGTTCACTGCCCTCTTCTTTTAATTCTGCCATTGTCTCTTCTTCAAATTCTACCATTGTCTCTTCTTCTAATTCTGCCTCTGTCTCTCGACTGTCATTTGTTTCTTCCTCACTATTTGACTTACTTCCTTCTTCTTTTTCTTCACTATTTTTCTCATTTACTTTGTCCTCTTCTTCACTGTTTGACTCACTACCTTTGTTTTCATCATCCTCTGCATTATCTACCTTATCACTGCTTTCTTTTTCTAAACTATCTTCTTCTTCATAATCTACCCCTGTCTCTTGATTTTCATCATCATCCCCCTCCTCATCATTTTCTTCCTCACGACTGTCATTTTCTGCTGCCTCATTAATGTCACTTTCTGTCTCATCATTTTTTTCTTCTTCCTCACTGTCCTTTGTTTCTTCCTCATCATCATTTTCTTCATTTTCACTTTCTTCTTCTTGATCATTTGTCCTTTCTTCTTGACTATCATTTTCCTTTTGACTATAATTTTCCTCTTTCTCTTCATCAATTTCTTCTTGTTCTGATTCTTTTGGAGAAGGTGAAGGAGGGAAGTTCTCTTAGGGAGGAGATTCATGTTTGTATGAGGAAACATGGTCAATGGGGGTTGATGGAGGAAATGAGGAAGGTGGATGAGATGATGAGGGTAAACTTTGCTAAAGAAGAGGCTGTGGATTTGTGAAAATATCATGGGCAATGAATGTTTCCCATGGGATACCATGTTGCTCTAATTGATGCAACATAATCATATTAATAAGAGAATGGTGGAAAAGACTCTGCATTTGTTGTGAAGGAGGCATCTTTTTCACAATGTATGACATCTTATCAATACTTCTATAAAGTTAATAGGGAAAATGTAGTAGCTTGGCCCTAGTGAAGTGCATAAGAAGTCTTATATGGTAGGAATAAAGTCTATAAAACCTACCCTCGCATGTAAAATACTTCATGATGACTTTTATTAAAGGGACATATCTTTCCAACAAATGAAAAAAGGGAAAATTAGTTTTGCAATCAGCTTGGTATCTTGGTTTCAAGAAAGGATGATAATGGCTCAAGTCCAAATTCACCTGTTTGAACCATTTTTCTCCCATACAAGGTATTCCAGTGGCCATAGCAATTGTATTGGTGGATACCTCAAAATCTACCCCAGCTAGTTGCACTTGATGGTCATGGAGGTTAAGGACAAAAATTCTGATCAACTCAGGGTGACTTTGGACTCTTTGTACTCTCTCACAGAAATCAAAACAACCCACCTCTTGGAAATAGGCAACTGTTGTAGGGGAGGCTGTCAACTCCTTGGTGTTCAAAGGTTCAAATCTGTCATAGCGCCGGGGTTTTTCTACCTGAGGTTTACCAGGAACTTAGTAATTTCACCTTGAAAGCTCCTAACTCCTATTTTGATAGAAAAATGAAATGGAGGGAGACTAAGAGGGCCCTTATACCCTTGAAAAATAATTGAAAACTAAAAACGCACTTTGCTAATGTCTGCCTTTGGTCACTTTATAATTATCACTAATATCTCTTTAACTCTTTTGCAGATGACTTACAACTTTCCCAAGTGATTTTCTTTGGTAATGGTGTACTCAAAGGATGAAGAGGTCCCCTTTTTATTCTTGAAAACCTGGGCACTGTTCAAACTGACTCTTATGATAAATTAAAACCATTGTTCTTACCCTTTTTGACATTATTGAGTGTAATTGACCTAAAACATGTGTTTTCACCTTCTTACTGATTGTGACAATAACATGTTCACTTTGACAAAGTTTATCAAATTATACCATGTTATGTCATCCCCTTGGCCACTTCTGATTTCTGCAAGTTCCCATAACACATTTTCCTTTGATCCTTTTGTCATGTGTTTGGATTTTTACAACCTTTAGTTACCCAATAGGGATTTCATGGTTAGCATTACTTTCCATTTTGACACTTTACCTCATGCTTTCCTTATCTTGACCATTTTGAAGACCTTTGACTGCACTTGAAAGCTTAGCCTCCCTCATACTGATACTCTTTACAATTTTTCCCTTTGATGTAGTGAAAACCCCTTTTATCTTGGCAAACCATGGAGGTCACCTTCAGCTATCCTTTGAAAACCTTCTGCCATCATGATGGAGATTTATGACCTTCATTTTACTTCTTTTCCTACCTTCTCAAGCTTTAGGCTTTAGGGTTTTTTTCCTTCTTCACTTATAATATCTAGAAGTCTTCAATTCATGCTCAATGGCGCTGATGTACCTCTTTCCTTGTGATCCTTTGAAATGGCTCCTTCCTAGGCAACACTTTTTAGCCAATCATCCATAAAAATCCTGATTTTCTTTGTTCATAGGCCTACTGCCTCTCCTTTGTTGTGGCTGCCCTTAGGGATGATTTGTCCTCTTACCTTACCTCTTCTTCTGTTGATGTCCATCTCATTCATTCCTGCAGAAATGTCTAATATGGGCAGATGTCTTTTGCAGAAGTTGTGCTTTGACCAAGGAGGATTTTCTTGAAGGACTTTTGATACCTTTTGGACAATCATATGCTAACCTTCTTCCTATTTTATTGGAGCCTCTTGGCACAAGAAAAACAAAAATTTAGAACACCAAAATAATCCCATGACCTGTGAAACCCTAGGTGACCTAGTGGGAGGCCTTTTGGACTTGGATTTTGGATAAAAACTTGACATATGGTTTTTAGGTGTAGAACAGAGTTTTTGACAAAACTTATGCATTGAAAACCTAAAAATTGATGACTTTGATTTATCTAAAAAGCCTAGAAAGGTAGCTTGAAACCACCAATGCTCAAGGCATTTGGTGAATAGGGGAAAAGGTTAGGCTACTTGGCAATCCAAGGTGGAAGTTGTTACACCATTTTTTGGTCATCTAACCTATTGTTATTAGATGGACCCAGGTACACCATGTAGGACCAATTTTACCCTAGGTAAAATTGCATTCACTATGAAAAATAACTTAGTAAACCACCTTTATTAAGTTGTTTATGGTCTAAATAGGAAACCCCATGAGGAAATATTAAATAAATCTATATTTGTTTGATTTTCCTCAAGGAATAATTAGTTAAACAGCAGTTTAATTAATATTCCTGGTTATATTTAACTCAAAGCAAGGAAATTAATTAGATAAATCATTATTTGTCTTATTATTTTCTAAAGAATAATTATTTAAACCTTATTTAAATAATATTCTTTGTTAAATATGACTAAATCACCCATAAATAATTAAATAAATTATTATTTATTTCATTATTACTCAACCACATCCTTAAAATGATAAATAAATCATTTATTTATTTATTATTTACAAGTAAAGGGATTTGACCCAAGTCAAATTCCTTTTCCTTCCAACAAATATAATAAAATATTCCATAAAAGTTGGATCTTGATTTGTTTAATAATATTTTAATTATGCACCAATATCTAGACTAACTCAATATTTTGTTAAAATAGAAGGGTTTTCCCATTCATTTACCACCTTTTGTTTCCTAAATATCACTATGGATCTATTCTTTTGGTCTGACTTTGATCCACCATCATAGTCATATTTTGCTACCATTTTTGTCCGGGTTTTCTACACCATCAAGAGAGAGGAATTTTAGATCTGAAGTGTTGAGGACTTACAAGAACCCATCCAATTAAGGAGAACTAGTAACACCCTTCTGTCTTTTCCTCCCAGGTGCCATTAATACAAAATTCATTCAACATATTCTTGTCTTGTCTATTGGATGCATAGAGTAAATCTTGTTTTATCTACTGCTTAATGTCTTTTGATGCATAGATCTATATTTTTGCAGCCGTTATCTTGATCAACTAACTTCAGATCTGAAGATATTGGTAGTCATCTTTCGTTGTTAGGGTTGTTTGTTATGCGCAACTAAAGTGGTATTTTTTTCGCACACTTGCAATTAAGATTCATACTAATAGAAGTAAAAAGGTTAAGCAAGTCAAAACAGAGTGGTAAGGTCAGAGGTGGCAAAACAACAATGAGTGGCATAATCCCATGATTTGGTCTTCTGGGAGTGATAGTGGGCCATGACTTGATAGAGTAGTAAAATAGTGAAAAAAATTATCCTAAGGATAATGAAGGCAGTGAGATTTCTAGAACTCACAATATTCATGAATTTTGTTTCTATAAATCTAAGATAGACATTCAGTCATCTATAGAAAGAAAAAAATTACTAATGACTAACAGTGGCTCCACTTGGGGAGGGCAGCTCCTTTTCAGGAGGTGTCCAAGACTTCAGACTTCTGGTTTTATGAAGACCAGTGCCTCATCCATTGGGAAGATTTTATTTCTTCTCATCCAAGGGCTGTGATTTATCATTTGGTATGCATCTCCATCTTTCTCTTTGGTTCAATTTTGAGCATGTGGAACCAATATCTTTCATTCCTAATCTCTTCTTTTAGATGAGTCAAGTTTGAATGATTTGAAAAACTCTCTTTCGCTAACTTATCAACACAAATTTAAAGCATGTTCGGCCATGATTAGGCCATATGACTTAACAAGATCTTCTTTTTGAACAAGTAGTGGCATTTAGGCTTGCACACTTTCAGTACTGCTATTTTTTGGGTATGGGGTTGTACCGCTTTTCAAATCTGCCCTATTTTTTATTTCTTTCTATGTTTTTGTGTCTTTTCTTATTTTTCTCATGCAATTTTTATGTACAACGGATGAAAATTTTAAATTAGGGGTTTTTACAACAATGGTACTTGAGCATCCTGTCCTCAAAAATATCTCCTAACATTTTTTGTCCATTCAGCCCTTGTAAACAGAAAACATGGTTACCTCCATTTGAGGGCATGGTGTAAGGATTTTTCCAACAATTTTCAAACAGGCCATACTCTCCTTGGTATTTCCTCTTTGAGTCTTGATTCCAAAACTTGTTTCTGTCAAAGATCCTCCTTAGGTAAAAAATGTACTCTTTATCAGCTTTGCAATAGATGATGATGTCATCAATGTATATCATAGTGAAGAAGTTGAAAACAGGGGCCATGGCTCTTTGGAAGGTGTCTTCAGCATTCCTTAGCCCAGGAAGCATTTCGTCAAACCTGTAGTTGCTCCAAGGAACTTTGAAAATGGTTTTATGCTGATTGATCAGAAGTGGTATTATCTGATGATAACCTGAAACACTATCATGCAATGACATCTTGTTATAAGTTCCTAAACTTTTTATATGAGGATTTATCTTGGGATAAGGGTATTTGTACTTCATGGAGGTTTTGTCTAGGCACCTAAATTCTATACATAGTCTGCATCCTTTGGCTTTCTTTGTTAGTGACACAATTTGTCCAAGGGTTTCATTATTTCTCTTGGAAGGAGACCTCTTTTGAATAGTGCCTATGTAACAAGGCTTTAAAATTTCATCACTATATATACAAGCATCCTGAAACTTCTTGCATAACCTTATGAATTTCAGTTTTGTGTATAATGACAGAGTTCTGGATAACTTAATCATTTTGGGTTTCCCTAGGCTGCCCACATTATACTCCTCTATATAAATCCCAGTAGATACTCCTTTAGGGTACATAACAATATTTGTGAGAGTCAATAATTTTTCTGAAGGGAAAAAACTCTTTTATGATGAGGTGTCTATGTAAGGTAAAAAAATAAGACTCTTTTGATCCATATTCCTAAAGATTTCTATTATGTGAGATTATTTCATCACTTCTCGATTGACAAACGGAAAAAATTATATTTTTGAGGTTTGTCCTTCATTTGAGCAACCTGATTCAGATTCCAAATTGATTTTTGGTTTTGAAATTTCATTTTCAGTTTGCAAAAAGTCAAGTTCAGTTTTATCATCATGTGGTTGTTCAAGGCTGTTATAGTGTTGACCGTTGAGTTCCTCATGCCGAGACTGGTTTGACTGTTGTAGGGTGTCTAGATCTGTCTCAACTTCACTTAACTCCTCATTAATGTCCTCTTCATTACACAAGATGAAAGAATCAAGATTTGAGTGAATGGAATAGATAGGGGTGTTGTTTGGCCTGTCCAGGCTAATTACCATATACTTCATGTGGGATTCCCGGTATAACCTCCTGGTTTGGTTGAAAACAGGGATGGTAGCATATGACATGTCAAGTTAGAGGTTCCCCTGAAGCTTGGATCCCCAAGATCTGGATAAAATCATACCATACATGGGGGGAATGTCAGTGACAACTATGTCCATGACTAGGTTCTTAGCAGGTATCTATGCCAGATTGACACAAAGATCCTTGATTAGGCCTAAACACTTGACTCTACTCGAATAAAATGAGTACAAGTATTTATAAGGTTTAGTAATTTCTAGGCCTAATCTCTCCATCACAACTTTAGTCATGAGGTTGTGAGAGGCACCGGAGTCTAGCATGGCATTGTATAATATTTTTTCATGTATATTTAGGCTGTCATAGAAAGGAGGGACAACTCCTTCTTGGTATTTTCTCTCAAATTTGGGACCAAACAATAGTTCTGGTTTGACATCAGTCAAGTTTAAAGTGTCTGTATCGTTCCCTATGTTCAAAACTTTCAAAACTTGGGACTTGTACATGTCTTGAGTTACCAATTCAGTGAGAGGTATGGTTATCTTGATTTTAGCAATCTCTCCTTCAAAACTTAAAGGTACTTGGGTTTTGGGCATATATACATCAATTTTATCAGCCATAAATTTTTCTACATTTTTAATTTGTTGATTCAGATTTGGGGCTTTGGACAAAAGAGTTTTCTCAGGGCGACTAGTAGAGGTACTAGGGCACCTTTTTTCACCACTTAGTTGGCTAGTTTCGTCTCTATTTGGATCAGTTTTCTTAGCCATGGTGTTGGTATTTTCTGTTGTCCTTTTAGGAATATTTTCAGGAGTTTTGCAAACAGCAGAGTCTAAATTGTTCTTCCAGGAGTTCTCTTGGTTTCTCTTACTCCTAAGATCATATTGCCTATGGACTTCCATTATTGAATTTTCAAATCCCAACATGTAGTCTTCAGAACCCTCATAGTTAGTTTCAGTTTGATCTAGGGAAAAGAACTCTTGTTCTTCATCTGTGAGAAAAAAATTATCTTCATTATCTGAACCTATTAGGTTTACATGGTTTTCTTCAAGTTATTCATTCTCTCTTCCCTCTTCATCAAGATAATTGTCTTGGAAAGGAGGCCTAATTTGTTGGTCATTGTCTCGTGGCCTATTTTGGGGAGGGTCTCTTCTGAAGTTTTTAGTTTTGTTACTATTTTGGGGATTTGGTTGATTTTTCCTGGGAGGTGCTCTTTCATTCAATTTTATCCTTTCCATCATTCTCTCCATGGTTCTAACTAGGTTTTCTATCTTGGCATCGGAAGAAGGTTGAGGCTATGGTTTCATCTTTGTAACTGACTCTTTTTTCCAACCTCATCCTAGCTCTCTTTTCAATCAAGTTGACTTCTGCACTAATAGCTTCCCTTTGAATTTCTTCTAAAGTTGTGGGGTCTCTCTCTCTCAATTGGTATGTCATGTCCGGATCAAAGCCTTCAGGAAATTTAACTAGTGCTAGGCCTTGCAGAGATTTCATGTGAGGGGGGATGGTATTTAGACACTATTAAACCTGGTGCAATAATCTTGTACACTCTCCCCTACATTCCTCTTAATATTGTTATATTCAGAAAGGATTTGCAGGGGGTTTTTCTTGATTTCCCACTTGTTTATGAAATATTGGTAGAGGGAAGGGAGATCATGTATGTTGTTAGGAGCTAAGCCTTTAATCCATTTTTTGGTTTCACCTCCTAATATTTGTGCAAAGATCCTCATTTTAATGGTTTCTTCTTCTATTTCCATGTAATCAAAGGCATCATTTATCCTATCTACATGTTGTTGGGCAGTGATGGATTCAGCTCCAGTGAAGTAGGGAATTCTAGATTTGTAGTCATTTGGTAAAGGTACCAAAGGTTGTGGTAAAACCAGGGGGGCATACCAAGCTGCCATAATTGGAACTAATGGAGGATTTACCAGAGGAGGGTTTGTGAAAGGGGGTGTAGGATGAAGCAGAGTGGTTTTCACAGTGGTGGTATGGATGGGTGTGGTGGAAGTACTTGGACTAGCCGACTGATTATGAGCAGATTTTGTATGGAAAGAGCTAAAGTGATGGAGAAGCTGAAATTCAGGTGGTGTGGAAGGAGAGGCTTCTCTACTAGAACTCTGCTACAAATTTACAAGCTCAAGGTTAGTATAGTTGATTTTACTTTGTGACTTGGTTCTGAAAAGGTTTATTGTATGGTGCAAGTCAAACTGGGGATCTTTCAAAGTTGTAAGATGTTCAGGGACTAAGTTTGCTCTATGAATGGTCCTAATAGTAGTTAAGTTTCCAGATCTATAATTTTGCCACAAAATATTTTCTGGGTCATCAACTATGGTAGGAGGATTTGGGTTCGGATGAGATCTGGTACTAATCTATTGTGAAGCCAGATTTCAAACTCAAAATTTAGAGAGGCTGAAATTTTAGGGTTGTTTTCAGAAGCCTGACCTCTCTTAGTGTTTGCTAAACTCTCAGAGTGTAGAACTAGGCTTCTAAACTTCTGAGGGTTGATTTGATACAATCCCAGGGAGTCTAAATGAGAATTAGTGAATTAATAGGCCTATTGGAGGCTAGTGGAGTTGTCAGGTGGATGTTTTTAGTTGTTTTGAGGACTTGTGTGTATGGTCCACCACAAATAACTGACAAAAAACCAATCTAAGGATGTTTTGGAGTTTTCTGAGTTTCTTTATGTAGCCCTAGGGTTTTTGAGAGTGTCATAAAGTTGAGTCATCATTTTTCTAGGAGTTGAATCAACCATATTCTACTCTTTGGCTGACAGTTTGAGTTCTCTATGATTTGATAAGGGTTTCTGAAGTCCTAAGGGATACTTAGATTGTCACTGACTCAGAGGTTCCATCATGATCACCATTGTGTTAGTGATAGTGATGAGGTGGTTTCAAAACACAGGATATTGTTTGATAAGGGCTTCTGAATTCTCTTAAGGAGGTATAAGCTTGTTACTTACTCAGAAGGTCCCACCGTGATTGCCAAAATGTTAGGGTCCCGTGATTTAGCAGATTGATAGACCAAATGAACAGGGTAACATAAGACCATTATTTGGAGTCCTAGGACCTAGCCTTCCTAGACTCAGAGAGGGATCTCTCTCTTGTATTCAAAGGATGTGAACATGTTTGCTTTAGACGGTTGATTTTAGGCTTTTTGTGGAGTTTAGGGTTTTGTTTATTTGGTTGGGTGGGGTAAAATGATCAAGTAGAATAGGTGGAGTGTGAGGTCATAAAATCATTGGGCTATGGAGTCTATGAGAGTCATGGATATCTCGAAAATGAGTCAGAGTGCATCACAGGGAAAATCTAATGTCTCAATGTATCTTTAAGGTTATGTGTGAAGTGAGATGAACATTAAGTTGGTGAATCAAGGTAGGGCAAAGAGCAGTGAAGTATCCATTACCATATACCCATAAACAAGAAGGTCTCAAAAACTAATAAGAAAAAGATAATAATCATGAGATAGGGCAAACCATTAACTCAATGACAATACTTAAACAAATAGACATTCAAGATGAACAATTCAGTGAAACACAGAAAGCAAGAAATCCTATCTAACTTTAGTGATTTCACCTTGAAAGTTTGAAAACATATAAGATGACAAATAAATCTAACTAATGAAGAGGGAACTCCTAGACATCATCAATCAAGCTATAAATAAATTTGAGGAAAAATGATAGGCATGGACAAAGGGAAATATCATAACAAGACCTCCTTGGCTCAACCTAACAAGTAATACTTCAAAGAGAGATTTCAAAACAGAATTTAGATAGCATCAAATAAGCAGGGCTTGCCATAAAACATGTTTGGAAACTATAATATTAATCCATTGATGAAATAAACAAGCATAAATATGCCTAAGGAGCAGCTAAGAATTCCCTAAACACACCCAGTAGAGGAAAACATAAAGACAATAGTAACAAGAAGGGCTAAGGTGCCTCAAACAACATTTCTTAGCCTATATTTTTTTTTATCTACAGCAACATAAAAGGATGGACATAATGATAAACAAGAAAACATGAATAAATTAGAGATGCATCATCATTGACCAAGCTCAGCAATCCTGCAAGCAAGCTTTCATCATCATCAATCAAAGCAAATCATTCACAAGCTCCATAACAACAAATTTCTCTTCAACCTCAAAGAACCATGTATTGCTCTCAAAAATCATCAAATGCCAACATTAATAATGAATCCTCAATGCTCTATTTAACAAGAAAGGAGGAGAAAATCCTAATAGAGTCTCTAGAAGGCTATTGGCTAATCAGAAATGTCACTATTGTCCTTGAGACCTTGCAAGGCCCAAGGCACAAAATATCTAAAATAAAATATCTTTTCAGGCATTTTTAGAAAAGAAATTAACATTTGAGATCTGAAAAGCCTCCCAAAACTTTCCAAGTGTACATTTTTTACTTTCCCTCTACTAAGGGCGCAATACTATGTCTTAAGATGAATTTCCATGCCAAGGGCTTAGCACTGGAGCAGGAAAATTGGGTCAACTTGCAGCAGTGTTTTGAAAGCCTTGCCGATGTCTGAAAAAGGCTCTATGATGGCTCGTTGGAAATCCCTTTGAGTCTAATTTCCATATGTACAATTGGTTCTCTGATTTGACCTCTACAACCTGTTCAAAAATAAAAAATTCTAAGGCTGGTAAAGGCACAACACATGTCTTGAAAAGCAGGAAGAATGGTGAAAATTAGGTTGTTTTTTACCCTTTTGGAGGACCAAAACAACTCCAATTGATCTGAAACTTTGTGAGAATGTTGTATTTAAGATGAGGATTCCAAAAATGTGAGCCTTTCCCCCTGAATATGCTTTGAGAAAAATCGTAGCACCATGTGTGCTACACCCCTGGCCCTCAAAATTAGCAAAAAACCAAAACTTGTCGAAATTCTCCCAAATTTGGTGGAAGTGTGCCTCATGGGTTTTGAGAGACCTGTAGAGAAGCTTGTGCCAAGATTCCAAGTCTAGCTTGGCATTTTTCTTCTTTTAGTGCCTAGAGCTTGGTTTGAGCCTTTTTCAATTTAGCCCTTGCAATTTGGTTTCTTCGGGCATAATATTTAGTCATTCTTATTTGGAGGTCAAGATATTGATTTTCTTTCTTCAATTTAGCCTCCAAGTGTATGTTGGCTCTCTCCAACCAAGGCTCCTAGTCATGGGCTATCTCCATGGCTAAAATCTCATCTAAAGGGATTTGTTCTACTAGGGCTGATTCTTCCTCCCTTTGTTTGGCCAATGCTTTCTTCAATCCCATGGTTCTAGGTCTCCTACTAGATTGCCCTTCCTCATATTCACTCCCTTCATAGGCGCCCATGAACTCTTCTAATCTCACCTATGCTTTATGGGCCTCTTTCTTGGCTTTGAGGGCTCTAGCTTCATAGATTGCAATTTGAGCTCCTAGCTGCCTGTTCCCCAAGTCAAGGGCATCATTCACACTCATGGCCCTATCCAAATGTGCTTGGAGGTCTTTCATTTGTGCATTTCTGTCCTGGAGGAGCAAGTTTGTGATTCTTGCTTCATTCTCCTCATCACTATCCACCTGAATGATCTCAAAATCCCTCTCAACCTCATGGTCTTCTTCTTCTTCCTTTACCCTTTGTCTCCCTTTGTCTAGTGGCTGAGGTGAGGAGGATGGAATGGTCCCTTGCCTTTTGGAGGCAACAAACACAAGCGCTGGCCCCTTTTGATATGTGAGAGGGAGAAAATCAAATTTGTCTACTAGAATGCCCTTTCCATGGCTGACCTTAAGACTGTCTTTCCTTTCATCAATGATCTCTACATTCATGTCTTATTCATTTTGTTCTTGACTCCCCTCTTGAGAGGTACTTTCATTTTCCTTCATGCTAACATCATTGCCATGACCTTCGCCACTATCATCAATCTCTTGACTTATTTTTGGGTTCATAGTGTCATTGTTGTCATTATATTTAGGGCTATCAGTCATCATGGTGTCTTCTTCATCATCTTCCTCTGTGTTTGCAACATCATCATTGCCATCATCATTTTCTGTGTTGTCACTATTAGAGGTGTCTTTGTCAGTTTATTCATTATTGTTTTGTGCATTTTCATCATTTCCATACTCTTCCACATCTTCTGCATTTTCACTTTGTTCTAAACTATCCTCTTCATAATTGTCATTGTTTTGCGCACTATCATGCTCACTGTTTTCATATTCATCACTGTCATGTTCACTGCCCTCTTCTTTTAAATCTGCCTCTCTCTCTTCTTCAAATTCTTCCTCCATCTCTTCTTCAAATTTTGCCTCTGTCTCTTCTTCTAATTCTACCTCTGTCTCTCGACCGTCATTTGTTTCTTCCTCACTATTTGGCTTACTACCTTCTTCTTTTTCTTCAATTTTTTGCTCATTGACTTTGTCCTCTTCTTCACTGTTTGGCTCACTACCTTTGTTTTCATCATCCTCTGCATTAACTGCCTTATCACATCTTTCTTGTTCTAAATTGTCTTCTTCTTCATAATCTTCCCATGTCTCTTGATTTTCATCATCATCATCCTCATCATCATTTTCTTCCTCATGACTGTCATTTTTTTATTCCTCATGACTGTCACTTTCTATCTCATAATTTGTTTCTTCTTCCTCACTATCCTTTGTTTCTTCCTCATCATCATTTTCTTCATTTTCATTTTCTTCTTCTTCATCATTTGTCCTTTCTTGTTGACTGTCATTTTCCTTTTAACTGTCATTTTCCTCTTGAACTTCATCACTTTCTTCTTGTTCTGATGCTTTAGGAGAAGGTTAATGAGGGAAGTTCTCTTGGGGAGAATATTCATGTGTGGATGAGGAATCATGGTCAGTGGGGGTTGATGGAGGAAATGAGGAAGGTGGATGAGATGATGAGGGTAAACTTTGCAGAAGAAGCGACTGTGTATTTGTGAAAACATCATGGGCGATGAATGTTTCCCATGGGATACCCTGTTTCTCTAATTGATGCAACACAATCATCTTAATAAGAGAATGGTGGAAAATACTCTGCATTCATTGTGAAGGAGGCCTCTTTTGCACAATGTATGACATCTTATCAATACTTCTAGAAAGGTAATATGGCAAATGTAGTAGCTTGGCCCTAGTGAAGTGCATAATCAGTCTTATATGGTAGGAATAAAGTCTAGAAAACCTCCCCTCGCATGTAAAATACTTCATGATGACTTTCATTAAAGGGGCATATCTTTCCAACAAATGGGAAAAGGGAAAAATAGTTTTGCAATCATCTTGGTATCTTGGTTTCAAGAAAGGTTGATAATGGCTCAAGTCCAAATTCACCTGTTTGAACCATTTTTCTCCTAGAAAAGGTATTCTAGTGGCCATAGCAATTGTATTGGTGGATACCTCAAAATTTACCCTAGCTAGATGCACTTGATGGTCATGGAGGTTGAGGACAAAAATTCTAGTCAACTCAGGGTGACTTTGGACTCTTTGTACTCTCTCACAAAAATCAAAACATCCAACCTCTTGGAAATAGGAAAATATTGTAGGGGAGGTTGCCAACTCCTTGGTGTTCAAAGGTTCAAATTTGTTTGCTCTTCCACCCTTTCTTTGTTGTCCCCTAGTTCTTTGGCCTCCCTTTCCACTGTCACTATTTCCTTCTCTAGAAATTTTACCTTTTAGCCTTGCTTTGAAATCAAAACCCTGAAATTATTTTTGAAATGATATGGAGAAGGCAAGTGAGATGATAATGAAAGGCAGTGATTGGAAAGTGAAGGGGAATGATGAGTGAAGAAGGAAAATTTGGGCCTCATTGTACCTTCAGTTTGTGGATGGATGGGTGCCCTTCAATCAACAGTGTTTTTTAGCATGGGGACCAACCTTTTCTCTTCCTCTAGGGTTTCTACCTCTCTCTCTATGTTTATCTTTTAAAACAATATGAAAGAGTGGAAAGCATCTAAATACCTGTTATGAAAACCCTCAGGAGGTGCCAGGCAGAGAATTGGAGGAGTTTTGAGAAAATTTGAGGGCTTTCTCTAGCTTGAAATTCTTCCTGGCTAAACGCGTAGCACAGGAGAGCAGCATCGGGCTAGTCGAGTCGGCCTTACACGCGATGTCGGGTCAGCCCTGAATGTAGCACAGGAATGCAACACCCGCGGAGGGTCTTCGTGTAGCGTCTGAAAGGGCATGCGTGCAACACCGACAGACTTGCACGGTGTCGGGTCCTTCCGGTCAGAGTCTGAACAGGTAAGAGCACAGCAACGATAGAGCTACACGGTGTCGATTTTCTCCTAAACGTTCCCTATGTGCAGTGCTTGAGTCAGTCGAGTGGCTTGCACGCTGTCGGGTCTACACTAAAAGTGCCCTACGCATAGTGCTTGGGCGAGTCGCTCTCTCTGCATAGTGAATGGGTAGCGCACCTCTATAGGCACGTAGCGCACTGTTACAATTTCCAAAGAGGGCATGCACAGGCACGTAGCACGCTTTTCCAGGAGCAGAGCGCCAGGATTTTTCTGCCTGAGGTTTACCAGGAACTCAGTAATTTCACCTTGAAAACTTCTCACTCCCCTTTTGATAGAAAAATGAAATGGAGGGAGACTAAGAGGGCCCTTATACCCTTGAAAAATAATTGAAAATTAAAAACCCACTTTGCTAATGCCTGCCTTTGGTCACTTTATAATTCTCACTAATATCTCTTTGACTCTTTTGCAAATGACTTACAACTTTCCCAAGTGATTTTCCTTGGTGATGGTGTACTCAAAGGATGAAGAAGTCCCCTTTTTATTCTTTAAAACCTGGGCACTGTTCAAACTGACTCTTATGATAAATTAAAACCATTGTTCTTACCCTTTTTGACATTCTTGAGTGTAATTGACCTAAAACATGTTTTTTCACCTTCTTACTGATTGTGACAGTAACATGTTCACTTTGAAAAAGTTTAGCAAATTATACCATGTTATGTCATCCCCTTGGCCACTTCTAATTTTTGCAGGTGCCCATAACACATTTTCCTTTGATCCTTTTGTCATGTGTTTGGATTTTTACAACCTTTAGTTACCCAATAGGGATTTCATGGTTAGCATGATTTTCCATTTTGACACTTTACCTCATGCTTTCCTTATCTTGACCATTTTGAAGACCTTTGACTGCACTTGAAAGCTTAGCCTCCCTCATACTAATAATATTTACAATTTTTCCCTCTGATGTCGTGAAAACCCATTTTATCTTGGAAAACCATGGAGGTGTCCTTCAGATATCCTTTGAAAACCTTCTCCCATCACGATGGAGATTTATTACCTTCATTTTACTTCTTTTCCTACCTTCTCGAGCTTTATGCTTTAGGGTTTTTTTCCTTCTTCATTTATAATCTCTAGAAGTCTTCAATTCATGCTCAATGGCGCTGATGTACCCCCCGATTTTATTTTTTCATAGGCCTACTACCTCTCCTTTGTTGTGGCTGCCCTTAGGGATGATTTTCCCTCTTACCTTACCTCTTCTTCTGCTGATGACTATCTCATTCATTCCTGCAGAAATGTTTAAGCTAGGCAGTTGTCTTTTGCAGAAGTTGTTCTTTGACCAAGGAGGCCTTTCTTGAAGGATTTTTTATACCTTTTGGACAATCATATGTTAACCTTCTTCCTCTTTGATTGCAGCCTCTTGGCACAGGAAAAACAAAAATTTAGAACACCAAAATAATCCATGGCTTGTGAAACCCTAGGTGACCTAGTGGGAGGCCTTTTGGACTTAGCATTTGGCTGAAAACTTGACTTAGGGCTTTCCGCTGTAAAAAAAAGTTTTTAACAGAACTTATGCATTTCAGACCTAAAAATTGATGACTTTGATTTATCTAAAAAGCCTAGAAAGGTAGCTTGAAACCACCAATGCTTGAGGCACTTGGTGAATAGGGGAAAAGGTTAGGCTACTTGGCAATCCAAGGTGGAAGTAAAAAGGTTAGGCAAGTCAAAACAGAGTGGTAAGGTCAGAGGTGGTGAAACATAGTGATAATGAGTGGTATAAGCCCATGATTTGGTCTTCTGGGAGTGATAGGTTGGCCATGACTTGATAGAGTAGTAAAATAGTGAAAACATTTATCCTGAGGATAATGAAGGCGGTGAGATTTCTAGAACTCACAATATTCATGAATTTTGTTTCTAGAAATCTGAGATAGACATTTAGTCATCTATAGAAAGAAAAAAATTATTGATGACTAACAGTGGCTCCACTTAGGGAGGGCAGCTCCTTTTCAGGAGGTGTCCAGAACTTCATGCCTATTGTTTTATGAAGACCAGTGCCTCATCCATTGGGAATATTTTTACTTCTTCTCATTTGTTGATGTTTCTCTTGAAACTATTATCTAAAAAATCTGAAGGACATGTTAGATTCAAACTCATCTCTACCTACCCAACTTACTTTGCCTAGCATTTTTTCTTCCTTGGGTGCACTTGGACTGGAAATCCCTTGACATTTTCTTCTTTTGAAAACAAAACAAACTATATACTTCTACTCTTATTACTTCCAAGGGTTCAAATTATGCTAATTAACTCTTTTTATTCTCTACCTAGTCTAACTAACTG
Source organism: Pinus albicaulis (assembly GCA_034641835.2). Lineage (NCBI taxonomy): Eukaryota > Viridiplantae > Streptophyta > Pinopsida > Pinales > Pinaceae > Pinus > Pinus albicaulis. Next base: position 1,131,931,916 of record CM076579.1, read on the forward strand.
TCAAGATTAAGTTGTATAACAGACCTTCTTCTCTAAGCTATTGACATGAAATTGAAAGCATGGTTTAAATCAGGATTAGAAAATCTAACTTACCATGAGTTGTGGCATTAGGACAAGCTGCACACAAAATTTATTTTTGTACAAAAAAAACTAGAAAAACAAGGGATGTGATTTATCATTTGGTATGCATCCCCGTCTTTCTCTTTGGTTCAGTTTTGAGCATGTGGAACTAGTATCTTTCACTCATAATATATTCTTTTAGACAATTCAAGTTTGAATGATTTGACAAGATATTTTTCACTAACTTATCAACACAAATTTAAATCATGTTCATCCATGATTAGGCTAGATGGCTAAACAAGATCTTCTTTTTGAACAAGTATTGGCATTTAGGCTTGCACACTTTCAGTACTACTATTTTTTGGTTATGGGGCTGTACCTCTTTTCAAATCTGCCCTCTTTTTTCTTTCTTTCTATGTTTTTGTGTATTTTCTGATTTTTCTCATGCAATGTTTATGTACAATGGATGAAACTTTTAAACTAGGGATTTTTACAGCAATGGTACTTGAGCATCTTGTCCTCAAAAATATCTCCTAAAATTCTTTGTTCATTCATCCCTTGTAAACAGAAAACATGGTTACCTCCATTTGAGGGCATGGTGTAAGGATTTTTCCAAAAAATTTCAAACAGGCCATAATCTCCTTGGTATTTCCTCTTTGAGTCTTGCTTCCAAACTTGTTTCTGTCAAAGATCCTCCTTAGGTAAAAAAGGTACTCTTTATCAGCTTCACAACAGATGATGATGTCATCATTGTATATCATTGTGAAGAAGTTGAAAATAGGGACCATGGCTCTTTGGAAGGTGTCTTCATCATTCCTTAGCCCAGGAAGTATTTGGTCAAACATGTAGTTGCTCCAAGGAACTTTGAAAATGGATTTATGTTGATTGATCGAAAGTGGTATTATCTGATGATAACCTGAAACACTATCATGTAATGACATCTTGTTAGAAGTTCCTACCATTTTTATAGGATGATTTATCTTGGGATAAGGGTATTTGTATTTCATGGAGGTTTTGTCTAGGCACCTAAACTCTATACACAGTCTCCATCCTTTGTCTTTCTTTGTTAGTGACACAATTTGTCCAAGGGTTTCATTGTTTCTCTTGGAAGGAGACCTCTTTTGAATAATGCTTCTTGCATAACCTTATGTATTTCAATTTTGTGTATAATCACAGAGTTCTGGATAACTTAATCATTTTGGGTTTTCCTAGGCTGCCCACATTATACTCCTCTATATCAGTCCCAGTAGATACTTCTTCTGAAGGGACAAAACTCTTTGATGTTGAGGTGTCTATGTAAGGTAAAAACATAAGACTCTTTTGATCTAGATTCCTAAAGATTTCAGTTATGTGAGAGTATTTCAGCACTTCTGGATTGACAAAAGGAAAAAAATTATATTTTTGAGGTTTGTCCTTCATTTGAGCAACCTAATTCAGATTCCAAAATGATTTATGGTTTTGAAATTTCATTTTCAGTTTGTAGAAATTCAAGTTCAGTTTTATCATCATGTGGTTGCTCAGGGCTGTTATAGTGTTGAATGTTGAGTTCTTCATGTAGAGACTGGATTGACTGTTGTAGGGTGTCTAGATCTGTCTCAACTTCACGTACCTGCTCATTAATGTCCTCTTCATTACACAAGATGACAGAATCAAGATCTGAGTGAATGGAATAGACAGGAATGTTGTTTGGCCTGTCCAGGATACTTACCATACACTTCATGTGGGATTCCCGGTATAACCTCCTGGTTTGGTTGAAAACAGGGAGTCGCATGTCAAGCTGGAGGTTCCCCTAAAGCTTGGCTCCCTAATATCTGGATAAAAACAAACCATATTTGGGGTGAATGTGAGCGGCAACTATGTCCATGACTAGTTTATTAGCAGGTATCTGTGCCAGATTGACACAAAGATCCTTGATTAGGGCTAAACAATTTACTCTACTTGAATCAAATGAGTACAAGTCTTTGTAAGGTTTAGTAATTTCTAGGCCTAATCTCTCCATCACAACTTTAGGCATGAGGTTGTGAGAGGCACCAGTGTCTAGCATGGAATTGTGTAATATTTTGTCATGTATATTTAGGCTGACATAGAAAGGAGGGACAACTCCTTCCTAGTATTTTCCCTCAACTTCAGAACCAAACAACAACTTTGGTTTGTCATCAGTCAAGTTTAGAGTGTCTGTATCATTCCCTATGTTCAAAAATTTCAAAACTTAGGACCTGTACATGTCTTGAGTTACCAATTCAGTGAGAGGTATGGTTATCTTGATTTTAGCAATCTCTCCTTCAAAACTGAAAGGTACTTGGGTTTTGGGCATATTTACATTAGTTTTATCAGCCATAATTTTTTCTACATTTTTAATTTGCTGATCTGATTTGGGGCTTTGGACAAAAGAGTTTTCTCAGGGCCACTCGTAGAGGTACTAGGGCAACTTGTGTCACCACTTGGTTGGCTATTTTTGTCTTTGTTTGGATCAGTTTTCTTAGCCATGGTGTTGGTATTGTCTGCTATCCTTTTAGGAAAATTTTCAAGGGTTTTCTGAACAACAGAGTCTAAATTGTTCTTCTTGGAGTTGTCTTGGTTTTTCTTACTCCTAAGATCATATTTCCTATGGAATTCCATTATTGCATTTTCAAATCCCAACCTGTAGTCTTCAGAATCCTCATAGTTGGTTTCAGTTTGATCTGGGGAAAATAACTCTTGTTCTTCTTTTGTGAGAAAAACAGTATCTTCATTATCTAAACCTATTAGGTTTACATGGCTTTCTTCAGGTTCTTCATTCTCTCTTCCCTCTTAATCAAGATAATTGTCTTGGAAAGGAGGCCTAATTTGTTGGTCATTGTATTGTGGCATATTTTGGGGAGGGTCTCTTCTGAAGTTTTGAGTTCTGTTTCTGTTTCGGGGATTTGGTTGATTTTCCCTAGGAGGTGCTCTTTCATTCAAGTTTATCCTTTCCATGATTCTCTCCATGGTTCTAACTAGGCTATCTATCTTGGCATCGGAAGAAGAGGTTGAGGCTATGGTTTCACCTTTGTAAGTGACTATTTTTTCTGACCTCATCCTAGCTCTCTTTTCAATCAAGTTGGCTTCTACACTAATAGTTGCCCTTTGTATTTCTTCTAAAGTTGTGGGGTCTCTCTCTCTCAATTGGTATGTCATGTTCGGATCAAAGCCTTCAGGAAATTTCACTAGTGTTAGGCCTTGTGGGGTTTCATGTGAGGGGGGAGGGCATTGTAGACATTGTTAAACCTAGTGCAATAATATTGTAGACTCTCGCCTACATTCCTCTTAAGATTGTTATATTCAAAAAGGATTTGAAAGGGGTTTTTCTTGATTTCCCCCTTGTTTATGAAAGATTGGTAGAGGGAAGGGAGATCATGTATGTTGTTAGGAGCTAAGCGTTTAAACCATTTTTTGGTTTCACCTTCTAATATTTGTGCAAATATCCTCATTTTAATGGTTTCTTCTTATAACTCCATGTAAACAAAGGCATCATTTATCCTATCTACATGATGTTGGGCAGTGATGGATTCAGCTCCGGTGAAGTGGGGAATTCTGGATTAGTAGTCATTTGGTAAAGGTACCAAAGGTTGTGGTAAAACCAGGGGGACATACCAAGCTGCCATGATGGGAACTAATGGAGGATTTACCAGAGGAGGGTTTGTGAAAGGGGGTGTAGGATGAAGCAGAGCGGTTTGCACAGTGGTGGTATGGATGGGTGTGGTGGAAGTACTTGGACTAGCCGACTGATTCTGAGAAGATTTGGTATGGAAAGAGCTAAATTGATGGAGAAGTTGAAAGTCAAGTGGTGTGGAAGGAGAGGCTTCTCTACTAGAACTCTGATATAAATTTACAGGCTCAAGGTCAGTCTGGTCGATTTTACTTTGTGACTTGGTTCTGAAAAGGTTTCTTGTATGGTGCAAGTCAAACTGGGGATCTTGCAAAATTGTAAGATGTTTAGGGACTGAGCTTTCTCTGTGAATGGTCCTAACAGTAGTTAATTTTCCAGATCTATAAGTTTGCCACAAAATATTGTCTAGGTCATCAACTATGGTAGGAGTACTTGGTTCTAGATTAGATCTAGTACTGATCCTTTGTGAAGCAAGATTTCAAACTCAAAATGTAGAGAGGCTAAAAGTTTAGAACTATTTTCGGAAGGCTGGCCTCTCTTAGTGTTTGCTAAACTCTCACAGTGTAGAACTAGGCTTCTAAACTTCTGAGGGCTGATTTGATACAATCCCATGGAGTCTAAATGAGAAATAGTGAATTAATAGGCCTACTAGAGGCTAGTGGAGTTGCCAGGTGGATGTTTTTAGTTGTTTTGAGGACATGTGTGTATGGTCCACCACCAATAACTGAAAAAAAACTAACCTAAGGATGTTCTGGGGTTTTCTGAGTTTCTTTATGTAGCCCTAGGGTTTTTGAGAGTGTCATACAGCTGAGTCATCATTTTTCTAGGATGGTGAATCAACCATATTCTACTCTTTGGTTGACAGTTTGAGTTCTCTATGATATGATAAGGGTTTCTAAAGTCCTAAGGGATACCTAGATTGTCACTGACTCAGAGGTTCCATCATAATCACCATTGTGTTAGTGATAGTGATGAGGTGGTTTCAAAACATAGGATATTGTTTGACAAGGGCTTCTGAATTCTCTTAAGGAGGTATAAGCTTGTTACTTACTCAGAAGGTCCCACCGTGATTGCCAGAATGTTAGGGTCCCATGATTTATCAAATTGGTATACCAAATGAACAGGGTAACATAAGACCAGTCTTTGGAGTCCTAGTACCTAGCCTTCTTGGACTCAGAGAGGGTTCTCTCTATTGTATGCAAAGGATGTGAACTTGTTTTCTTTAGACAGTTTATTTTAGGCTAGTTATGGAGTTTAGGGTTTTGTTTGTTTGGTTGGGTTGGGTAAAATTATCAAGTAGAATAGGTGGAGTGAGAGGTCATCAGATCATTGGGCTATGGAGTCTATGAAATTCATGGATATCTCAAAAATGAGTCAGAGTGCATCACAAGGAAAATCTAGTGTGGTCAATGGATCTTTAAGGTTATGTGTGAAGTGAGATGAACATTAAGTTGGTGAATCAAGGTAGGGAAAAGGGCAGTGAAGTATACTTTGTCATATACCCATAAAGAAGAAGGTCTCAAATACTGATAAGCAAAAGATAATAATCATGAGATAGTGCAAACCATTAACCCAATGACAATACTTAAACAAATAGACATTCAAGATGAACAATTCAGTGAAACACAGAAAGCAAGAAATCTTATATAACTTTAGTGATTTCACCTTGAAAGTTTAAAAACATATAAGATGACAAATAACTCTAATTAATGAAGAGGGAACTCCTATACATCATCAATCAAGCTATAAATAACTTTGAGGCAAAATGATAGGCATGGAAAAAGGGCAAGATCGGAACAAGACCTCCTTGGCTTAACCTAACAAGTAATACTTCAAAGAGAGATTTCAAAATAGAGTTTAGATAGCATCAAATAAGTAGGGCTTGCCATAAAACATATTTGGAAACTAGAATATTAATCCATTGATGAAATAAACAAGCATAAGGTTTCCTAAGGAATAGCTAAGAATTCCTTAAACACACCCAGCAGAGGAAAACATAAAGACAATAGTAACAAGAAGGACTAAGGTGCCTCAAACAACATTTATTAGCCTATAATTTTTTGATCTAATGCAACATATAAGAATGGACATAATGATAAACAAGAAAACATGAACAAATTATAGACGCATCACCATTGACCAAGCTCAGGGATCCTGCAAGCAAGCTTTCATCATCATCAATTAAAGAAAATAATTCACAAGCTCCATAACACCAAATTTCTCTTCAACCTCAAAGAACCATGTATTGCTCTCAAAAATCATCAAATGCAAACATTAATAATGAATCCTCAATGCTCTATTTAAAAAGAAAGGAGGAGAAAAACCTAATAGAGTCTCTAGAAGCCCATTGGCTAATCAGAAATGTCACTATTGTCCTTGAGACCTTGCAAGGCGCAAGGCACAAAATATCTATAAAAAAATATCTTTTCGGGCATTTTTAGAAAATAAATTAACATTTCAGGTCTGACAAGCCTCCTAAAACTTTCTAAGCATACATTTTTTACTTTCCCTCTACTAAGGGCGCAACACTATGTTTTAAGATGAATTTCCATGCCAAGGGCGTAACACTCGAGCAGGAAAAATGGGTCAAATTGCAGAAGTATTTTGAAAGCCTTCCTGATGTCGAAAAAGACTCTGTGATGGCCCGTTGGAAAGCCCTTTGAGTCTACTTTCCAGATTTACCCTTGGTTCTCTTATTTGACCTCTATAACCTGTTCAAAAAGAAAAAATTCCAATGTTGGTAAAGGCGCAACACATGTCCTGAAAAGCAGGCAGAATGGTGAAAATTATGGTGTTTTTGACCCTTTTGGAGGACCAAAACAACTCCAATTGATCTGAAACTTTGTGAGTATGCTATATTTAAGATGAGGATTCCAAAAATTTGAGCCTTTTCTCCTGAAGATGCTCTGAGAAAAAGCGTAGCACCATGTGTTCTACCCCCTTGGCCCTCAAAATTAGAAAAAAATCAAAACTTATCAAAATTCTCCCAAATTTGGTGGAAGTGTGCCTCATGGGTTTTGAGAGACCTGTAGAGAAGCTTGTGCCAAGATTCCATGTCTATCTTGGCCTTTTTCTTCTTTTAGTTCATGGAGCTTGGTTTGAGCCCTTTTCAATTTAGCCATTGCAATTTGGTTTCTTCAGGCATAATGTTTAGTCATTCTTCTTTGGAGTTCAAGATCTTGATTTGCTTTCTTCAATTTAGCCTCCAATTGTATGTTGGCTCTCTCCAACCAAGGCTCCCGTTCATGGGCTATCTCCATGGCTAAAAGCTCATCTAAAGGGAGTTGTTCTACTAGGGCTGACTCTTCCTCCCTTTGTTTTGCCAATGCTTGATTCAATCCCATGGTTCTAGGTCTCCTCCTAGATTTCCCTTCCTCATCTTCACTCTCTTCATAGGTGCCCATGAACTCTTCTAGTCTCACATGTGATTTCTGTGCCTCTTTCCGAGCTTTCAGGGCTCTAGCTTCATAGATTGCAATTTGATCTCCTAGCTTCCTATTCTCCAATTCAAGGACATCATTCACACTCTTGGCCCTATCCAAATGTGCTTGGAGGTCTTTAATTGGTGCATTTATGTCCTAGAGGAGAAAGTTTGTGATTCTTGATCCATTCTCCTCATCACTATCCACCTTAATGATCTCAAACTCCCTCTCAACCTCATGGTCTTCTTCTTCGTCCTTTATCCTTTTTTTCCCTTTGTCTAGTGGCTGAGGTGAGGAGGATGGCACGGTCCCTTGCTTTTTGGAGGCAACAAACACAAACCTTGGCCCCTTTTGATATGTGAGAGGGAGAAAATCAAATTTGTCTACTAGAATTCCCTTTTCATGGCTGACCTTAAGACTGTCTTTCCTTTCATCAATGATCTCTACATTCATGTCTTCTTCATTTTGTTCTTGATTGCCCTCTTGAGAGGTACTTTCATTTTCCTTCATGCTAACATCACTGTCATGACCTTCGCCACTATGATCAATCTCATGACTACTTTTTGGGTTCATAGTGTCAATGCTATCATTATATTTAGGGCTATCAGTCATCATGGTGTCTTCTTCATCGTCTTCCTCTATGTTTGCAACATCATCATTGCCATCATCATTTCCTGTGTTTTCACTGTTAGAGTTGTCTTTGTTAGTGTCTTCATTACTATTTTGTGCATTTTCATCATTTCCATCCTCTTTCGTATCTTTTGCATTGTCACTTTGTTCTAAACTGTCCTCTTCATCATTGTCATTGTTTTTCCCACTGTCATGCTCACTATTTTCGTATTCATCACTGTCATGTTCACTGCCCTCTTCTTTTCATTCTGCCTCTGTCTCTTCTTCAAATTCCTCCTCTCTCTCTTCTTCTAATTCTGCCTCTATCTCTCGACTATCATTTGTTTCTTCCTTACTATTTGGAATACTTCCTTATTCTTTTTCTTCATTTTTTTGCTCATTTGCTTTGTCCTCTTCTTCACTGTTTGGCTCACTGCCTTTTTTTTCATCACCCTCTGCATTATCTGCCTTATCATTGCTTTATTTTTCTAAATTGTCTTCTTCTTCATAATCTGCCATTGTCTCTTGATTTTCATCATCATCCTCCTCCTCATCATTTTCTTCCTCATGACTGTCATTTTATGCTTCCTCATTAATGTCACTTTCTGTCTCATCATTTGTTTCTTCTTCCTCACTTTCCTTTGTTTCTTCCTCATCATCATTTTCTTCATTTTCACTTTCTTCTTCTTGATCATTTGTCCTTTCTTATTGACTGTCATTTTCCTTTTGACTGTAATTTTACTCTTGCTTTTCATCACTTTCTTCTTGTTCTAATTCTTTAGGAGAAGGTGAAGGAGGGAAGTTCTCTTGGGGAGAATATTCATGTGTGGATGAGGAATCATGGTCAGTGGGGGTTGATGGAGGAAATGAGGAAGGTGGATGAGATGATGAGGGTAAAATTTGCAGAAGAAGAGGCTATGGATTTGTGAAAACATCATGGGCAATGAATGTTTCCTATGGGATACCCTATTTCTCTAATTGATGCAACACAATCATCTTAATAAGAGAATGGTGGAAAAGACTTTGCATTTGTTGTGAAAGAGGCCTCTTTGCACAATGTATGACATCTTATCAATACTTCTATAAAGGTAATAGGGAAAATGTAGTAGCTTGGCCCTAGTGAAGTGCATAAGAAGTCTTATATGGTAGGAATAAAGTCTAGAAAACCTCCCCTCGCATGTAAAATACTTCCTGGTGACTTTCATTAAAGGGACATATCTTTCCAAAAAATGAGAAAAGGGAAAAATAGTTTTGCAATCAGCTTGGTATCTTGGTTTCAAGAAAGGATGATAATGGCTCAAGTCCAAATTCACCTGTTTGAACCATTTTTCTCCCATACAAGGTATTCCAGTGGCCATAGCAACTGTATTGGTGGATGCCTCAAAATTTACCCCAGCTATATGCACTTGATGGTCATGGAGGTTGAGGACAAAATGTCTGGTCAACTCAGGGTGACTTTGGACTCTTTGTACTCTCTCACAGAAATCAAAACAACCCACCTCTTGGGAATAGGCAACTATTGTAGGGGAGGTTGTCAACTCCTTGGTGTTCAAAGGTTCAAATCCATTTTCTCTTCCACCCTTTCTTTGTTGTCCCCTAGGTCTTTGGCCTCCCTTGCCACTGTCACTATTGCCTTCTATAGACATTTTACCGTTTACCCTTGCTTTGAAATCAAGACCCTGAAATTATTTGTGAAATGATATGGAGAGGGCAAGTGAGATGATAATGAAAGGCATTTATTGGCAAGTGAAGGCGAATGATGAGTGAAGAAGGACAATTTGGGCCTCAGTGTACCTTTAGTTTGTGGATAGATGGGTGCCCTTCAATCAACAGTGTTTTTTGGCATGGGGACCAAGCTTTTCTCTTCCTCAAGGGTTTCTACCTTTCTTTCTAATTTTATCCTTTAAAACAATATGAAAGAGTGGCAAGCATCTAAATAATTGTTATGAAAACCCTCAGGAGGTGCCAGGCAGAGAATTGGAGGAGTTTTGAGAAAATTTGAGGGATTTCTCTAGCTTGCAAGGCTTCCTAGCTAAATGCATAGCACAGGTGCGCGGCGTACGGTTCTGCGGGTCGTCCTGCACGGTGTCGCGGAGTCGGCCGAAACGTAAGCGCAGCGGCACCGCGGAGGGGTCTTCATGCGGCATACGAGCCGGCAAGCATGCGGCGGCGGGTAGACACCTGCCAGGTGTCGAGTCCTTGAGGCCCCGGTTGCGAGATGGGTAAAGTGCAAAAACGGTACGAGGCTGCACGGTGTCGAGTTTCTCCCTATGACGTCGCTGCTTGTGCCACGAGCGCCGAGTCGGTCGAGTGGCTTCTGCACGCTCCCGGTCTACGATGAATGTGCCTGCGTGTAGCACCCGGGCGAGTCGGTCCCTGCGCGCGATCGGCGGGTAGCACACCTCTATAGGCACGTGAGCGCGCTTGTCACAATTTCCAAAGGAGCACACACGGTGTGACTGGCACACTTTCTTTGGAGCGTGAAAGCGCGAGGGGTTTCTGCCCAGGAGTCTGCGGGGAACTCGGGAAATTTTCACGCCAGACTTCTCACTCCCTTTTGATAGCAAAAAATGAAAGTGGAGAGACCTCTGAGAGGGCTTCCTTATGCCCTTGAGAAATAATTTAGAAAACTACCCACTTTGCTAATGTGCACTTTGGTCACTTTATAATTCTCACTAATATCTCTTTGACTCTTTTGCGAGATGACTAGCCATGGAATCCCAAGTGATTTTCTTTGGTGATGGTGTGCTCAAAGGATAGAAGATGTCCCCCTTTTATATTCTTGAAAACACTGGGCATTGTTCAAATTGTCTCTTACGATGAAATTAAAACCATTGTTCTTACCCTTTTTGGCATTCTTGATGTAATTGGCGCTAAAACATGTGTTTTCACCTTCTTGCATGATTGTGACGGTAACATGTTCACTTTGACAAAGGTTTAGAAAATTATACCATGTCATGTCATCTTGGCCACTAGGATTTCTCGAGGTGCCCATAACACATTTGCCTTTGATCCTTGTCTGTGTGTTTGGATTTTTACAGCTTTAGTCACGGGGATTTCATGGTTAGCATTGTTTTCCATTTTGACCACTTTACCTCATGCTTTCCTTGTCTTGACCATTTTGAAGACCTTTGAGCGCACTTGAAAGCTCGGCTTGCCTCATACTAATACTCTTTAAAAAATTTCCCCTTTGATGTGTTGAAAACCCCTTTTATCTTTTTCAAACCATGGAGGTCACCTTCGGATATCCTTTGAAAACCTATGCCGTCATGATGGAGGTGCTGACCTTCATTTTACTTCTTTGCCTACCTTCTCCAAGCTTTAAGCTTTAGGGTTTTTTTCCTTCTTCACTTATAATCTCTAGAAGTCTTCAATTCATGCTCAATGGCACTGATGTACCTCTGTCGTTGTGATCCTTTGCAATGGCTCCTTGTTGGGCACCACTTTTTAGCTAATCATTCATAAAAACCCCGATTTTATTTTTTCATAGGCCTAATGCCTCTCCGTTGTTGTGGATGCCCTTAGGGATGATTTTCCCTCTTACCTTACCTCTTCTTCTGTTGATGGCCATCTCATTCATTCCTACAGAAATGTCTAAGATGGGAAGTTGTCTTTTGCAGAAGTTGTGCTTTGACCAAGGAGGCCTTTCTTGAAGGATTTTTGATACCTTTTTGGACAATCATATGATAACCTTCTTCCTCCTTGATTGTAGCCTCTTGTGCAGGGAAAAACAAAAATTTAGAACACCAGAAATAATCCCATGACCTGTGAAACCCTGGGTGACCTAGTGGGAAGCACTTGGACTTGGGTTTTGGCTACAGAAAACTTGACTTAGGGTTCTTGGGTGTAAAGCAGTGTTTGAAAAAAATTATGCATTGCGGTTCCTAAAAATTGATGACTTTGATTTATTTAAAAAGCCTAGAAAGCTAGCTTCAAACCACGAATGCTTGAGGCATTTGGTGAATAGGGGAAAAGGTTAGAGCTGCTTGGCAATCAAGGTGGAAGTTGTTACACCATTTTTTTGGTCATCTAACCTATTGGTATTAGATGGAACCGCGGTGCACCATGTAAGACCAATTTCACCCTAAGTAAAAATGTATTCACTATGAAAAATAACTTAGTAAACCACCTTTATTAAGTTTTTTATGGTCTAAATAGGAAACCCCATGAGGAAATATTAAATAAATCTATATTTGTTTGATTTTCCTCAAGGAATAATTAGTTAAACAACAGTTTAATTAATATTTCGTTTATATTTAACCCAAAACAAGGAAATTAATTAGATAAATCACTATTTATCTTATTATTTTCTAAAGAATAGTGTTAAACACTTATTTAAATAATATTCTTTCGTTAAATATGACTAAATCACCCATAAATAATTAAATAAATTATTATTTATTTTCGTTATTACTCAACCGCATCATGATAAATAAATCATTTATTTATTTGTATTTACAAATAAAGGGATTTTGACCCAAGTCAAATTCCTTTTCTCTCCAGCAAATATAATAAAATGTCCATAAAAAGTTTGGATCTTGATTTGGTTAATAATATTTTAATTATGCACCAATATCTAGACTAACTCAATATTTTGTTATAAATAGAAGGTCCCCATTCATTTACCACCTTTTGTTGCCCTAGAGATCACTTTGGATCTATGCTTTTGGTCTAACTTTGGTCCACCCATCATAGTCATATTTTGCTACCATTTTATGGACGTTTTCTACACCATCGAAAGAGAGAAATTTTAGATCTTAAGTGCTAAGGACTTGCAAAACTGGCATCCCATTGAGGAGAAGCCGATTAACACCCTTGTGTTTTCCTCCCGGAGTGCCATTAATACGAAAATTCATTCATCATATTCTTGGTCTTACGTACTATTGGATGCATGGAGTAAATCTTGTTTTGTCTCCTTTGCTTAATGTCTTTTGATGCATAGATCTAGATTTTTACAACATTTATCTTGATCAAACTAGCTATGGATACTTGAAGATATTGGCGAGCCATGTTTTACTTTGTTGAAAGGGCTGTCTGGTATGCGCGACTAAAGTGTTATTTTTCGCACACTTGCAATTAAGATTCATACTAACAGAAGTAAAAAGGTTAGACAAGTCAAAACAGAGTGGTAAGGTTAGAGGTGGTGAAACATAGTGATAATGAGTGGCATAAGCCCATGATTTGGTCTTCTGGGAGTGAGAGGTTGGGCATGACTTGATAGAGTAGTAAAATAGTGAAAAATTTATCCTAAGGATAATGAAGGTAGTGAGATTTCTAGAACTCACAATATTCATGAATTTTGTTTCTAGAAATATGAGATGGACATTTTGTCGTCTATAGAAAGAAAAAAAAATATTGATGACTAACGGTGCATCACTTTGGGGAGGAAACTCCTTTTCAAGAGGTGTCCAAGACTTCAGACCTCTGGTTTTATGAAGACCAGTGCCTCATCCATTGGGAAGATTATTACATCTTCTCATTTGTTGAGTTTCTCTTGAAACTATTATCTAAAAAATCTAAAGGACATGTTAGATTCAAACTCATATCTACCTACCCAACTTAATTTTCCTAGCATTTTTTCTTCCTTGGGTGCACTTGGACTAGCAATCCCTTGACATTTTCTTCTTTTGAAAACAAAACAAACTATCTAATTCTACTCTTATCACTTCCAAGAGTTCAAATTATGCTAATGAACTCTTTTTATTGTCTACCTAGTCTAACTGACTGTCAAGATTAAGTTGTATGAGAGACCTTCTTCTCTAAGCTATTGACATGAAATTGAAAGCATGGTTTACATCAGGATTAGACAATCTAACTTACCATGAGTTGTGGCATTAGGACAAGCTGCACACAAACATTATTTTTTGTACAAACAAAACTAGAAAAACAAGGGCTATGATTTATCATTTGGTATGCATCCCCATCTTTCTCTTTGGTTCAATTTTGAGCATGTGGATCCAATATCTTTCATTCCTAATCTATTATTTTAGACAAGTCACGTTTGAATGATTTGACAAACTCTCTTTCACTAACTTATCAACACAAATTTAAAGCATGTTCAGCCATGATTAGGCTAGATAGTGAACGAGATCTTCTTTTTGAACAAGTAGTGGAATTTAGGCTTGCACACTTTCAATACTACTATTTTTTGGGTATGGGGTTGTACCGCTTTTCAAATCTGCCCTCTTTTTTCTTTCTTTCTATGTTTTTGTGTCCTTTCCGATTTTTCTCATGCAATGTTTATGTACAATGGATGAAAATTTTCAACTAGGGCTTTTACAACAATGGTACTTGAGCATCCTGTCCTCAAAAAGGTCTCGTAACATTCTTTTTCCATTCAGCCCTTGTAAACAGAAAACATGGTTACCTCCATTTGAGGGCATGGTGTAAGGATTTTTCCAACAATTTTCAAACAGTTCGTACTCTCTTTGGTATTTCCTCTTTGAGTCTTGCTTCCAAAAACCTATTTCTGTCAAAGATTCTCCTTAGGTAAAAAAGGTAATCTTGATCAGCTTCGCAACAGATGATGATGTCATCAATGTATATCATAGTGAAGAAGTTGAAAACAGGGGCCATGGCTCTTTGGAAAGTGTCTTCAGCATTCCTTAGCCCACGAATAATTTGGTCAAACATATAGTTGCTCCAAAGAACTTTGAAAATGGCTTTATCTTTGATTAGGAGTGGTATTATCGGTGATAACACGAAACACTATCATGTAATGACATCTTGTTAGAAAGTTCCTACCCTTTTATCAGGGTTGCATTGTTTCTCTTGAAGAGACCTCTTTTTGAATAATGCCTATGTCACAAGGCCTTAAGCTTTCATCACTATATATACAATCATCACGAAACTTCTTGCATAACCTTGATCTATTTCGGTTTTGTGTGTATAATGATAGAGTTCGGGATAACTTAATCATTTTGGAGTTTCCCTAGGCTACCCGATACTCCTCTGTCTCAGTCATTAGAGACTCCTTTAGGGTCCATACATACTTTGTGAAAGTCAATAATTCTTACGAAGGGACAAAAACTCTTTGATGGTGAGGTGTCTATGTAAGGTAAAAAACAAGACTCTTTTTGATCCAGTTCCTAAAGATTTCTGTTATGTGAGAGTATTTAGCGACATACGGATTGACTAGAGAAAAAAATTTGTTTTTGAGGTTTGTCCTTAATTTGAGCATACTTTGATTCGATTCCAAATTGATTTTTGGTTTTTGAAATTTCATTTCGATTTGTAGAAAGTCAAGTTAGGTTTTATCATCATGTGGTTGTTCGAGGTTTTATAGTGTTGACGATTTGAGTTCCTCATGTAGAGACTAGTTTGTTGTTGTAGGGTGTCTAGATGCTGTCTCAGCTTCACTTTCTGCTCATTAATGTGCTTCTTCATTACCAGATGAAAGAATCAAGATGCGAGTGAATGGAATAGACGGTGTTGTTTGGCTTTGTCCATGCTACTTACCATATACTTCAGTATGGGATTCCCGGTATAACCTCTGGTTTGGTTGACGAGGATGGTATCATATGACTTGTCAAGTTGGAGGTTCCCTGAGCTTGGCTCCCCAAAGATACGGATAAAAGCATACCATACATGGGGGGAATGTCAGTGACAACTATGTCCATGACTAGGTTCTTAGCAGGTATCTGTGCCAGATTGACACAATGATCCTTGATTAGGTTTAAACACTTGACTCTACTCAAATCAAATGAGTACAAGTATTTATAAGGTTTAGTAATTTCTAGGCCTAATCTCTCCATCACAACTTTAGGCATGAGGTTGTGAGAGGCACCAGAGTCTAGCATGGCATTGTGTAATATTTTGTCATGTATATTTAGGCTGTCATAGAAAGGAGGGACAACTCCTTGTTGGTATTTTCTCTCAACTTTGGGACCAAACAACAACTCCGGTTTGTCATCAGTCAAGTTTAGAGTGTTCATATTGTTCCCTATGTTCAAAACTTTCAAAACTTGGGACATGTACATGTCTTGAGTTACCAATTCGATGAGAGGTATGGTTATCTTGATTTTAGCAATCTCTCCTTCAAAAAATTAAGAGTACTTGGGTTTTTAGCATATTTACATAAGTTTTTATCAACCATAAATTTTTCTACCTTTTTAATTTTCTCTGATTATGATTTGGGGGCTTTGGACAAAAAGAGTTTTCTCGAGGAGACTAGTAGAGGTACTAGGCGACTTTTTGTCACCACTTGGTTGGCTAGTTTCGTCTCTATTTGGATTAGTTTGTTTCTTAGCCATGGTGTTGGTATGTATGCATTTGTCCTTTTAGGAATATTTTTAGGGATTTTTCCAAATAGCAAAGTCTATATTTTTCTTCCTGGAGTTTTCTTGGTTTCTCTTACTCCTAAGATCATATTGCCTATGGACTTCCATTATTGAATTTTTCAAATCCCAACTTTGTAGTCTTCATAATCCTCATAGTTAGTTTCGATTTGATCTAGGGAAAATAACTCTTGTTCTTCTTTTGTGAGAAAAAACATTATTTTCATTATCTGAACCTATTATGTTTACATGGCTTTCTTCAAGTTCTTCATTCTCTCTTCCCTCTTCATCGATATAATTGTCTTGGAAAGGAGGCCTAATTTGTTGGTCATTGTCTTGTGGCCTATTTTGGGGAGGTCTCTTACGAAGTTTGAGTTTTGTTTAGCTTTGGGGATTTGGTTGATTTTCCCATAGGAGGTTCTCTTTCATTCAATTTTATCCTTTCCATCATTCTCTCCATGGTTCTAACTAGGTTTGTCTATCTTGGCATCGAAAGAAGAGGTTGAGGAGCTATGGTTTCATCTTTGTAAAGTGACTCTTTTTCGACCTCATCCTAGCTCTCTTTTCAATCAAGTTCACTTCTACACTAATAGGCTTTGCCCTTTGCATTTCTTCTAAAGTTGTGGGGTCTCTCTCTCTCGATTGGTATGTCATGTCACGGGATCAAAGCCTTGGAAATTTCACTAGTGCTAGGCCTTGTGGGGGTTTCATGTGAGGGGGAGGGGCATTGTAGACCTTTGTTAAACACAGTGCAATAATCTTGTACACTCTCCCCTACATTCCTCTTAATATTTGTTTATATTCGAGAAAGGATTTGCGAGGTTTTTCTGTGATTTCCACTTGTTTATGAAATATTGGTAGAGGGAAGGGAGATCATGTATGATGTTAGGAGCTAAGCCTTTAAACCATTTTTTGGTTTCACCTCCTAATATTTGTGCAAAGATCCTCATTTTAATGGTTTCTTCTTCTATTTCCATGTAATCAAAGGCATCATTTATCCTATCTACATGTTTTTGGGCGATGATGGATTCGGCTCCGTGAAAGTGCGTGAATTACGGATTGGTAGTCATTTGGTAAAGGTACCAAGGGTTGTAGTAAAACCAGGAGGGCATACCAGAGCTGCCATAATGGGAACTAATGGAGGATTTACCGGAGGAGGGTTTATGAAAGGGGTGTGGGATGAAGCGGAGTGGTTTCACAATTGTGGTATGGATGGGTGTGGTGGAAGTACTTGGACTAGCTAGGCTGATTAGAGAAAATTTGGTATGGAAAGAGCTAAAGTGATGGAGAAAAGTGAAATTCGAGGTGGTGTGGAAGGAGAGGCTTCTCTCTTTGGAACTCTGCTGCACAAATTTACGGGCTCAAGGTCGATACAGTCGATTTTACTTTGTGACTTGGTTACGAAAAGGTTTCTTGTATGGTGCAAGTCAAGCTGGGGATACTTGCAAGGTTGTAAAGATGTTCGGGGACTAAGCTTGCTCTGTGAATGGTCTAACAGTGGTTAAGTTTCCCGGATCTATAAGTTTGCGACAAAATATTTTTTTGGGTCATCAACTATGGTTGGAGGATTTGGAGTGCGGATGAGATGTGGTACTAATCCATTGTGAAGCGAGATTTCAAACTCAAAATGTAGAGAAAATTTTGAAAGTTTAGGGGCCCATTTTCGGAAGGTTGACCTCTCTCGGTGTTTGCTAAAACTCTCATCTTGTATGTGGGCTTCTAAACTTCTGAGGATTGATTTGATACAATCCCGAGGGGAGTCTAAATGAGAATTAGTGAATTAATAGGCCCTACTGGAGGCTAGTGGAATCGCCTTGGTGGATGTTTTTTAGTTGTTTTGAAGACATGTGTGTATGGTCCCCACGAATAAGCGACAAAAAACCAATCTAAGGATGTTTTGGGGTTTTTATGAGTTTTCTTTATGTAGCCCTGGGGTTTGTGAGAGTGTCATAAAGTTGAGTCATCATTTTCTAGGATGTTGAATCAGCAGTTCTACTCTTTGGGTGATAGTTTGAGTTCTCTATGATTTGATAAGGGTTTTCGAAGTCCTAAGGGATACTTATATTGTCAACGACTCGAGGAGGGTTCCATCATGATCACCATTTGTGTTAGTGATAGTGATGAGGTAGTTTCAAAACACGGGATATTGTTTGATAAGGGCTTTTGAATTCTCTTAAGGAGGTATAAGCTTGTTACTTACTCGGAAGGGTCCACCGTGATCGCCAAAAATGTTAGGGTCACGTGATTTAGCGAGTTGGTGAGACCAAATGAACAGGGTAACATAAGACCATTCTTTGGAGTCCTAGAGACCTAGCCTTTCTGGACTCGGAGAGGGATCTCTCTCTTGTATGCAAATGATGTGAACATGTTTTGCTTTAGACAGGTTGATTTTAGGCTAGTTATGGAGTTTAGGGTTTTTGTTTTCATTTGGTTGGGTTGGGTAAAATGATCCAAGTAGAATAGGTGGAGTGCGAAGGTCATCGAAATCATTGGGTTGTGGAGTCTAGAAAATCATGGATATCTCGAAAATGAGTCGGAGTGCATCACGAGGAAAATCTAGTGTGAGTGATGGATCTTTAAGGTTATGTGTGAAGTGAGATGAACATTAAGTTGGTGAATCAAGGTAGGGCAAAGAGACGTTGAAGTATCCTTTGTCATATACCCATAAACAAGAAGGTCTCAAATACTGATAAGAAATAAAGATAATAATCATGAGATAGGGCAAACCATTAACTCAATGAAAATACTTAAAACAAAGTAGACATTCGAGATGAACAATTTAGTGAAACACATAAAGAAAGAAATCCTATCTAACTTTAGTGATTTCACCTTGAAAGTTTGAAAACATATAAGATGACATATAACTCTAACTAATGAAGAGGGAACTCCTATACATCATCAATCAAGCTATACATAACTTTGAGGAAAAGCGATTAGGCATGGACAAAAGGGCAAGATCATAACAAGACCTCCTTGGCTTCACCTAACAAGTAATACTTCAAAGAGATTTCGAAATAGAGTTTAGATAGCATTAAATGAGTAGGGATTTGCCATTAAACATGCTTGGAAACTATAACATTAATCCATTAATGAAATAAACAAGCATAAGGATGCCTAAGGAGGCATTTCAAGAATTCCTTAGAAAACACACCCGGTAGAGGAAAAACAAAAAAGACAATAGTATCGGGAAGGACTAAGGTGCCTCAAACAACATTTTCTTATCCTATATTTTTTTGATCTACTTTGCAACATAGAGGGATGGGCATAATGATAAACAAGAAAACATGAAAAAAATTAGAGATGCATCGGCATTTGACCAAGCTCGGGGATCCTGCTGACGAAAGCTTTCATCATCATCAATCAAAGCAAATCATTCACAAGCTCCATAACACCAAATTGCTCTTCAACCTCAAAGAACCATGTATTGCTCTCAAAAATCATCAAATGCCAACATTAAAAATGAATCCTCAAAGCTAATTTTAACAAGCAAGAAGTAGAAAAACCTAATAGAGTCTCTAGAAACCTATTGGCTAATCTGAAATGTCACTATTGTCCTTGAGGCCTTGCAAGGCCCAAGGCACAAAATATACGATATCTTTTCGGGCATTTTTAGAAAATAAATTAACATTTTCGAGGTCTCGATGAAGCCTCTCAAAAACTTTCCAAGCATACATTGTTGACTTTCCACCTCTACTAAAGGCGCAACATTGTGTCTTAAGATAATTTCCATCACCATGCTTAGCAACGCTGAGCGGAAAGAACTGGGTCAACTTGCGTGCCGGTGTTTTGAAAGACTTCTTGATGTACGAAAAGGCTCCGTTATGGCCCGTTGGAAAGCCGTTTGAGTCTACTTTACAAATATGCCCTTGGTTCTCTGATTTGATATCTAAAACGTGTTCAAAAATAAAAATTTTCCAAGGCTGGTAAAGGCGCAACACATGTCTGAAAAGCGAGCCCGCGAATGGTAGAAAAGTATGGTGTTTTTGACCCTTTTGGAGGAACAAAAGCAACTCCAATTGATGCTGAAAATTTGTTGAGAATTATATATTTAAGATGAGGATTCCAAAAAATGTGAGCCTTTCCTCTTGAATATGCTGCGTAAAAATCGTAGCACCATGTGTGCTTACCGCAGTCAACCCTCAAAGAGTAGCGAAAAACCAAAACTTGTCAAAATTCTCCCAAATTTGGGTGGAAAGTGTGCCTCATGAGTTTTGCAGAGACCTGTAGAGAAGCTTGTGCCAAGATTCGAGCTCTATATTGGCCTTTTTCTTCTTTTAGTTCTGGAGCTTGAGCTTTGAGCCCTTTTCAATTTAGCCTTGCAATTTGGTTTTCTACGGGCATAATGTTTAGTCATTCTTCTTTGGAGGTCAAGATATTGATTTTCTTTTCTTCAATTTAGCCTCCAAGTGTATGTTGGCATCTGGCTCTCAACCAAGGCTCAGCCATGGGCTCTATCTCCATGGCTAAAATCTCATCTAAAGGGAGGTTGTTACTTGCTTTAGGGTCGAGTTCTTCCTGCCCTTTGTTTGGCCAATGCTTTCTTCGATCCCATGGTTACTAGGTCTCCTAGTAGATTTCCCCTTCCTCATCTTCACTCTCTTAATGAGGCACCCATGAACTCTTCTAGTCTCACTTTATGCTTCACGGGCCTCTTTAGACTTTGAGGGCTCTGGCTTCATATATTGCAATTTGAACTCCCTAGTTTGCCTATTCTAGTCGAGGAGCATCATTCACACCCATGGCCACATGTCACAAATGTGCTTGGAGAGGTCTTTTATTTGTGCATTTTTGTCCTGGAGGAGCAAATTTGCGATGCTTGCTTCATTCTCCTCATCACTATCCACAGAAAGATCTTAAACTCCCTCTCAACCTCATGGTCTTCTTCTTCTTCCTTTACCCTTGGTTTCCCTTTTTCTAGTGGGCTGAGGTGAGAGGAATGGAATGGTCCCTTGCCTTTTGGAGGCAACGAGCACAGCGTTGGCCTTTTTGATATGTGAGAGGGAGAAAAATCAAATTTGTCTACTGAGAATGCCATTTTCATGGGCTGACCTTAAAGCTTGTCTTTCCTTTCATCAATGATCTCTACATTCATGTCTTATTCATTTTATGTTCTTGACTTTCCTCTTGAAAGAGATACATTCATTTTCCTTCATGCTAACATCAACACCGCAGAGCCTTCGCACTAACTATCATCAATCTCTTGACTTCTTTTCGGTTCACCAGTGTCACTATTGTCATTATATTTAGGGCTATCAGTCATCATGGTGTCTTCTTCATCATCTTCCTCTGTGTTTGCAACATCATCATTGCCATCATCATTTTCTATGTTGTCAACTTTGTTAGAGGTGTCCTTGTCGGTGTCTTCATTAATTTGTTTTGTGCATTTTCATCATTTCCATCCTCTTCCATATCTTACGCATTGTCACTTTGTTCTAAACTATCCTCTTCATAATTGTCATTGTTTTGCCCACTATCATGCTCACTTGTTTTCATATTCATCACTATCATGTTTCCTTTGCCCTCTTCTTTTAAATCTTCCTCTCTCTCTTCTTCAAATTCTACCTCTTGTCTCTTCTTCAAATTCTGCCTCTGTCTCTTCTTACTAATTCTACCCCTCTTGTCTCTCAGTTTGTCATTTGTTTCTTCCTCACTATTTGTCTTACTACCTCCTTATTTTCTTCTTTGTTTTTCTCATTGTCTTTGTCCTCTTCTTCTTTGTTTGGCTCATTACCTTTGTTTTCATCATCCTCTGCATTATCTGCATATCATTGCTTTCTTGTTACGTAAAGCTGTCTTCTTCTTCATAATGCGCCTGTCTCTTGATTTTCATCATCATCCTCCTCCTCATCATTTTCTTCCTCATGATTTGTCATTTTATCTTTCTCATGATTGTCACTTTACATCTCATCATTTGTTTATTTCGTCCTCACTTGTCCTTTGTTTCTTCCTCATCATCATTTTCTTCATTTTCACTTTCTTCTCCTTCATCATTTGTCCTTTCTTCTTGCGGTAATTTTCCTCTTCCTCTTCATCACTTTATTCTTGTTCGATGCTTTAGGAGAAGGTGAAGGATGGAAGTTCTCTTAGGGAGAATATTCATGTGTGGATTAGGAATCATGGTCGGTGGGGGTTGATGGAGGAAATGAGGGAAGGTGGATGAGATGATGAAGGTAAACTATGAAGAAGAAGGGTTGTGGATTTGTGAAAACATCATGGGGGGATGAATGTTTACCATGGGATACCCTGTTGCTCTAATTGATGCAACACAATCATCTTGATAAGAGAATGGTGGAAAAGACTCTACATTTGTTGTGAACGGGGCCTCTTTTGCACAATGTATGACATCTTATCAATACTTCTATAAAGGTAATAGGGGAAAATGTAGTAGATTGGCCGTAGTGAAATGCATAGCGATCTTATATGGTAGTAATAAATTCTATTATGTTGGGGAAAATCTTTGCGAGAGAGAGTGAGATCGGTATTTAGGGCATACTCAAAACTTTATGCTTTTTCTTCCTTTTAAAACCCATACGCAACTTTCACAGAAACAAACTCGCGTGTACACGCGAAATATCCTTTATAAAACTTGTGTATACACGAGAGATCTTATTATGTACTTAATTCTTTACTTAGATCTATGCATCATTTATTCATCGGATGTTCGGTAGGCATGTGCGGTAATAATAGAATAAACCATCACACATAAACAACACACATGAACACCGGGGAATTAAAGGTGTGAAAGCAAGTCGGGAGAAAACCATCGTTGTCGTTGTCTCCAATCTTCAATAATGTTTAGTATAAAGAAAAAAATTGTACAACCATGTCTTGAGCGCTTGGAACTCATACCCGGCGACGCGCGCGTGCCCACTGCCGGAAAGGCTACAACCTTCTCTCATTTGAGAAGCACTCTCGTTTGAAGGAGCTACAACCCGCTGCTCCTCGAATTTACCGGCCTCTCCCTGAAGGGGAGCTGCGACCCACTTGCTCTCATTTACCGGCCTCTCCTGGAAGGGAGCTACTACACACACTCGTTTGCGGCTACCAGCACCGGAGAGCTGCAACCCCCTCAGCTGAGAGGCTTCGACCTTCGGCCACCTCCTAGCGGACCATGTTTCATCAGGCTTTGCATCTGCGGATCCAACGAGCTTCCATGCAGCACATCTTGTGAGGCCACTTTTCATCCTTATTTTCGAGACTAGACCCACTCCACACATTTTAAGCTCAACATTCATCAAGCGGGAAACTTATAACGTCAAATTCGTCGTTGAATCAACAACCAATCAACCATCGACTTGATCTTCAATTAACATAATCGGTGGCATATTCATCATAATTCAAAGCTTGACGGTTACTGCATGAATACATCGTGACTGATAGCGGTGAAAACAACAAAACAAATCGGACATTTCATCGCCACCATAATTCGACCAAAACCACTAGATTCCACTACTGCTGCTTTTACTTCTTTGAACCTATGTATATACGCGCTCTGCTAGGAAACCAACTCTGCGTATGCTTCTATGCATTCTTCGAGAAAACCCTACGTCACTTATACGCGCTTTTCCTTAAAGCGGAACCCGCGTGTGCACGCGCTTTTCTTGAAGCGAACACGCGTATACATACTTGTAACTTTTCGGGTGTGTCTGAGCTCTTCGAATCAGGACCAAACGACTCGGTTTCATCCTTTACTTCAGAAAGTGTAAGCACTCATCTCGGATCTAAACATTCCATAAACGAGGATCTAGAAAAGCTATACATTTCGGATCTAGAGGAACCCTCTTCATCATTTTTCTTCATGGGTGCATCATAAGATTCGGATCTATCGATCAAGAATAGAGTTCATCCATGCTGGAATATTCCTTAGAGAGAATTTGTTCATTCACAACCCTTACACCTACACACTTGCACGATGATCTTCTTCTCCTTATATAGATTTAGCACCGTATCAATACCATGAATCAAAACCACACCACACTTCGGAGTGGTATTCGCTGGACAGGGATCAAATAGATAATCAAGCGCTCAATACAGTGGGTCGATACACATGGTAACACCCACTGGATTTTATAAATTTAGGCGCAAGCCACATCTTGGCGACTTGGCACCATGTTTTTTCCGCATGGTGCATACGCTGCTTAGCACTATGACGAGCCGGCAGTGTGCCTTGTGACGCACGACATTCAGCTTTATTGCGGCGCTACGGGTTCCTTTCTTCTGCTACTTACGAGCAGTCTTTAGATACATCATGTTACATTATTAATAACTTGTCGAAAGTCGGTTTTCCATCACGAACTACTTCATTCATACGGGTTCCCATCAAAGTCGAGCCATTGTATCGCATTGCCAACAATCTCCCCTTTAACTCATCAGAAGGTTGTCATCGACTTTATCAAGTAGGTTTTCCATCAAGGACAACACTACTGCATCATATTATGCCAACAATCTTATTTCATCCGATGGAGTTTACCATCAACTTCGTCAGTGGGTTTCCATCAAGGACAACATGTCCAACAATCTCCCCCTTTGGACTTGATGGCAACCATGATTGGTGTTTGATCATCACGTGTAGATAGATACATTGAATGCAAAGCTAACATGATGCTCTCCCCTTATTCAAACACCATGTTACTCTCCCCCCTTTGACATCAAGGGAAAAGGCGGATGAAAAACCAAAACAAGGTTTTCTCCTCATGTAGAAAGAAAGAGCTGCTGTAGATCGACGATGTGCATTGAAGTTACCATGCTCGCAGTTCATGTTGAATCTTCAAACATGTTTTTCAATGAAAGTGCATGACTCTATGACCTTTCCTATCACCCGAGGACTCATACTTACATCAATGATCCAACCAAGTAGATTTACATATGTGACTCAAGTACCCAACCAAGTGGGTTTGCACATTTGACTCAACTACCCAACCAAGTGGGTTTACAAATTTGAACAAGTCCTTACATGGCCGAGTATTACAATTTTACATCATAGGTCTTAACATGACCTTTTCATCAAATTACAAATATGACTTTTTATAACCAAGATCAAGGAATCTCAATCATGAGATCAGATCACGACAAATCAAGAGAATGCCAACAATGCATCCTTTCCACATGACCAATTCTCCCCCTTAGCTTGTGCATCACGGAACACTTTCAACGTGACAAATCATCGAGGCATCTTTATCAACAATGTAGAATGAAACGAGAATCATGAAAAGCGGAGACACCACGGAGATACCGAAGCAGTGCAGACGGTGTCTTGTGAAAGAGCGTTGACCGAAGAATTTTGTCGACAAATACCCATACGCGGTTTTATTGTATGAACTCCGCGTATATACGCGTGTTGTCTTCAGAAATCCGGCGTATCCAACTTAATCTTCGAAAATTAGCGGATTTGATTCTGCGTAGCGGAGGCTATTCTCAACTTTTGTACGAGATATTGAGCAACTACGGAATATATGAGAAAGAGAAAGATAGGACAATGTAGTTGTGTATCCATGAGTTGTAGCATAAGCACATTAGTAACCAAGCCTTGAGACTCTTTACGGCGTCGACATATTCTTAAGAGGAATTATCACACCGAACAACTTCTTCAATAGACAAGATGTGTCAAGCAATCATCCATGTGATCTGTAATCACCAAGATCTTCAAGATTTATCATGATGTAACATTATGTCAATAGTCAGTAAGCAACAAACTGCTTGCAGTCTATCCTTATCTACGCATCATAAAACTTTCATCTCATCCATGTGTGAAAACAAAAGATATTCTTGACAAAAATCAATCGGGGCTCATCTATAATCTCATCATAAGAAACCATGTATCATGTCATCATCATTTGAGCATGAGTATTACAAGAACTAAGGAATAAGCGGATACAATGCCAACAATGCAATAGATAGGCGGTGCTCCCCACCGAACACATGCTCTCGTTCTTTAGCTGAATCACGATTTCTCCTTAATAGAAAATCATACGCTTCGTCTCCAAAGGAACTCACGTGTATACGCGGCTTTGTTCATGAAACCCACGTATGGAAAGTGAAAGCTCTTGAAAAATTTCCACAACTACATCTCCCCACGATTTGTACCACCTATACTGTCTTCTTCACATCGGATGCTCTATCGAGAAATAAACATAACCAAAATTACCAAACCGACCATGGGAATCATCATACATTGCTCCCCCTACGATGATACATTACTAATCCCTATAATGTATCTCACATTACTCCTGTCGATCATTATGAGAAGTAAGCTTTTGGAGCGGATGGGCAGCAGTGAGGTCAATATTCCCTACGTTTGACCGGTCCTCCTTCCTTTTCCGGCTTTGCTTGAAGCTTCTTATTGTGTGCTTGAAAATTATCCAATTTCTCGAGATCTATTTATCCTGCATTCTTTTTCTACATGTCCATACTTGTTACAAGCATAACATCTTATGTGACCAAAAAAAGTAAGCATAAGGATCATGATGTGATTTTTCTATTCTTTCTTCTATTACAATCGGTTGCTTTATGACCAAACTTGTTGCATGAAAAACAATATCCCTTAAAGAAACACAGTACCTTTAAGTAAAATTTGTTCGATTGTGACTAAAACGATGCTGTACACAATTGGGTGCTTTATGCCCATAATTATGAAATTTAAAGCATTCAACATTATTGATGCTTCTATAGTTAGGAGGAAAGATTTCTTTTGAGAGTTCATGATAGTCGGTTGACCTTTTAGATTCTTCCAACACTTCGAGGTTTTGTATTGATATCCTTTTGAATCTTTAGCACTTCCTTGTGAACTAGATTCTCCTTTAACGATTTCATGAAAACCAAGACCAAATTTAACGAAGGAGACCTTTGACTACTAAGAATATTATCCGGAATCTTAGTACTATCTTGAAACCTCAAGAGTTTTATCTTTTCTTCTTATTTACCCTTTAGAATGTTTACCTCAACCTCCAATTTTTGGCATTGCTACTTCATACTTTCTTCTTTCCTTCTTCCTTCTTCTACTTGATCATCCAATTTTAAAATCTCTTCTTTCAACCCATTTTCTTGTTCTTGAAAAAATTGTAGAAGTTCTTCATTCTTATTATTTGATTTTTTTCCGGATGTTGTTTTGAGTGAGATGATTTACTTCGTGTCCTTCTTTTTTCAAATGATTGTAGACGTTCTTCATTCTTCTTATTTGATGCTTCAAGATACGTGCTTTAGAGAGATGATTTGCTTCAAGTTCTTCATTATTCTTATTTGATTTTTCAGGATCTTTTTTGAGGACGATTTCTACTTCAAGTCCTTTTTCTTCAAATGATTGTAGAAGTTCCTCATTCTTATTATTTGATGCTTCGAGATCTGCTGTGGAGAGATGATTTACTGCTTCAAGTCCTTTACTTCGATTGGTTACATTATCGTACAACCTTTTCGGTCTAGAGATCATATCTTTGTAGATAGATTCTCTCTTATTGAATAGTCTTTGTTGATCTTCAACTTTGATCTTGAGAGCTGTTTCTTGATCCTGCATGTTACTTTCACTATCTTCACCATTGCATAGTGAAAAATAAATCCCAAAGAACAACAATCACTACTGTTTCATCTTCTTCATTTTACTGCGCACATGTTTTACGAGATATCTCCCTTTTGAGTAGCCTTCTTCTTTTGCTTCCTTCCCATTGTGACGGATCTCCTTCAAGCGATCAAGCTACGAGAAGGACACGCTACGATACCAATTGTTGGGAAAAATGCGAGAGGGGGTGAATCGATGTTTGGGCATACTCAAAACTTTATACTTTTTTCTTCCTTTAAAACCACATACGCGACTTTTCACGAAACAAACTCACGTATACACGCGAATATCCTTTATAAAAACTTGCGCATACACGAAGATCTTATTATGTGCTTAATTCTTTACTTAGATCTATGCATCATTTATTCATCGGATGTTCGGTAAGCATGTGTTGTAATAGCAGAATAAACCATCACACATAAACAACACACATGAACACCGAGGATTTAGGGTGGAAACCCAAGTTGGGAGAAAACCACCGCTACCATCGTCTCGGTCTTCAATATTTTATTATAAAGAAAACATTGTACAACGATGTACTCGGCGCAGACTCATACTAGCATGCGAGGAACCCACGCCCTGGGAAGGCTACAACCTTCTCTCGTTTACCGACCTCTCCTGGAAGGGAGCTACAACCCCCACGCTTCTCGTTTATCGACCTCTCTCCGGAAGGGAGCTACGACCCCCTGCTCTCATTTACCGACCTCTCCTAGAAGGGAGCTACTACCCCCTCGCACTCGTTTACCGACTACCACCGGAAGGAGCTACAACCCCCTCATCGAAGGCTTCGACCTTGACGACCTCTGCGGACCACATTTCATCAATTTTCATCACTGGATCCAACGATTCCATACAATACATCTTGTGAGGCCACTTTTCATCATATTTTTAGACGTGGACCCACTCCACACATTTAAGCTCAACATTCATCAAATTGAAACTTATAACCCCATCAATTCATTCATTGAATCAACAACCAATCAACCATCAACTTGATCTTCAATTAACATAATCGCACGGATATTCATCATTCAAACAACCTAGTTACGTATGAATACATCATTGACGAGATAGCGGTAAAACGACTACGGATCGGACATTTCATACCACATACTTCGATAAAACCCTAGATTCCATACGCTTTTACTTCACTAAACCCGTGTATATACGCGCTTTCTCGAGAAACCAACTCGCGTATACTTCTATGCATTCTTCGAGAAAACCCTAACCGCCCATACGCGCTTTTCCTTAAGCGGGCACCCGCGTATACACGCGCTTTATCTGTGAGCGAACACAGCGTAGCCATACGTAACTTTTCGGGAGTCTGTAGGCTCTTCGGATGCGGACAAACAACTCAGATTTCATCCTTTACTTCGGAAAGTATTTCGCCTCGTCTCGGATCTAAACATTCCATAAACAAATCTAGAAAATACATATACATTTCGGATCTAGAGAACCCTCTTCATCATTTTCTTCATAGGTGCATCATAGATTCGGATCTATCAATCAAGAACACATTTCATCCATGCGGATATTCCTTAGAGAGATTTATTCATTCACAACCCTTACACCTACACACTTGCACAATGATCTTCTTCTCCTTATATAGATTTAGCCTTTATCAATACCATGAGTCAAAACCACACCACTTAGATGGTATTCCTGGACGGGATCAAATAGATAATCAAGCACTCAATACAATGGGTCAATACCATGGTAACACCCCTAGATTTATAAATTTAGAGTGCAAAAAAGCCATACACGACTTGGCACGTATTTTTCCGCGTGCATACGCTACTTAGCCTTAACAAACCCGCGTATGCCTTGTGACATACCTTGTTCAACTTTATTCACGGCACTTTTCGAGTTCCT
The DNA here is from genome assembly GCA_034641835.2 of Pinus albicaulis. Taxonomy (NCBI): domain Eukaryota; kingdom Viridiplantae; phylum Streptophyta; class Pinopsida; order Pinales; family Pinaceae; genus Pinus; species Pinus albicaulis. The sequence continues at coordinate 1,131,961,331 of CM076579.1, forward strand.
TTCTACTACTACTTCGAGACTAATACAGCAGATACATTAGCTTTACATTATTAAAAACTTATCAAGTCGATTTCCATCACGAACTACTTCATTAAGCGAGGTTCCATCAAATTCAACACATTATATCACATTGCCAACAATCTCCCCTTTAACTCATCAAGAAGGTTGTCATCAACTTTATCAAGTAGGTTTCCATCAAGGACAACACTCTCGCATCATATTGCCAACAATCTTATTTCATCAAGTAGGTTACCATCAACTTCATCAAGTGAGGTTGCCATCAAGGGAAAACATATGCCAACACTAGAAAACCTTCCCTCACATGTAAAATAATTCATGATGACTTTCATTAAAGGGGCATATCTTTCCAACAAATGGGAAAAGGGAAAAATAGTTTTACAATCAGCTTGGTATCTTGGTTTCAAGAAAGGCTGATAATGGCTCAAGTCCAAATTCACTTGTTTGAACCATTTTTCTCCCATACAAGGTATTACAATGGCCATAGCAATTGTATTGGTGGATACCTCAAAATTTACCCCAGCTAGATGCACTTGATGGTCATGGAGGTTTAGGACAAAAAGTATGGTCAACTCAGGGTGATTTTGGACTCTTTGTACTCTCTCAAATGTGGTAGGGGAGGTTTTCAACTCCTTGGTGTTCAAAGTTTCAAATCTGTTTTCTCTTCCACCCTTTCTTTGTTGTCCTCTAGATCTTTGGCCACCCTTGCCACTGTCACTACTGCCTTCTCTAGAGATTTTACCTTTTACCCTTGCTTTGAAATCAAAACCCTAAAATTATTTGTGAAATGATATGGAGATGGTAAGTGAGATGATAATAAAAGGTAGTGATTGGAAAGTGAAGGGCAATGATGAGTGAAGAAGGAAAATTTGGGCCTCAGTGTACCTTCAATTTGTAGATGGATGGGTGCCCTTCAATCAGCAGTTTTTTTTAGCATGGGGACCAAGCTTTTCTCTTCCTCTATGGTTTCTACCTTTCTCTCTAAGTTTATCTTTTAAAACAATATGAAAGAGTGGAAAGCATCTAAATACCTATTATGAAAACCCTCAAGTGGTGCCAGGAAGAGAATTGGAGGACTTTTGAGCAAATTTAAGGGCTTTCTCTGGCTTGAAAGGCTTCTTGGCTAAACACGTAGCATAGGAGAGCAGCATCCATCCAGCAGGGTCAGCCCTGAACGTAGCACAGGAACGCAACACTGGCTGAGGGTCTTCATGCAACGTCTGAATGGCCAAGCGCACAGCTCCGGCAGACCTGCACGGTGTCAGGTCCTTCCGAGCAGATTCTGAACGGGTAAGAGCGCAGCAATAGCAGAGCTTCATGGTGTCAAGTTTCTCCTGAACGTGCCCTGTGCATAGCAGCTGGGTCAGTCGGGTGGCCTGCACGCTGCCTAGTCTGCATTGAACGTGCCCTGCGCATAGCGCCCGAGCGAGTCGGTCCCTCTACACGGTCAATGGGTAGCGCACTATTACAATTTCAAAAAAGGCCACACATAGGCGCGTAGCATGCTTTTCCAGGAGCGTAGCGCCGGGGTTTTTCTGCCTGAGGTCTACCAGGAACTTAGAAATTTCACCTTGAAAACTTCTCATTCCCCTTTTGATAGAAAAATGAAATGGAGGGAGACTGAGAGGGACCCTATACCCTTGAAAAATAATTGAAAACTAAAAACCCACTTTGCTAATGTCTACCTTTGGTCACTTTATAATTCTCACTAATATCTCTTTGACTCTTTTGTAGATGACTTACAACTTTCCCAAGTGATTTTATTTGGTGATGGTGTACTGAAAGGGTGAAGAGGTCCCCTTTTTATTCTTGAAAACATGGGCATTGTTCAAACTGTCTCTTCTGATAAATTAAAACCATTTTTCTTACCCTTTTTGGCATTCTTGAGTGTAATTGACCTAAAACATGTGTTTTCACCTTCTTACTGATTGTGACAGTAACATGTTCACTTTGACAAAGTTTAGCAAATTATACCATGTTATGTCATCCCCTTGGCCACTTCTGATTTCTCTAGGTGCCTATAACACATTTTACTTTGATCCTTTTGTCATGTGTTTGGATTTTTACAACCTTTAGTTACCCAACATGGATTTCATGGTTAGCATGATTCTCCATTTTGACACTTTAGCTCATGCTTTCCTTATCTTGACCATTTTTAAGACCTTTGACTGCACTTGAAAGCTTAGGCTCCCTCATACTGATACTCTTTACAATTTGTCCCTTTGATGTAGTGAAAACCCCTTTTATCTTGGAAAACCATGGAGGTCACCTTCAGATATCCTTTGAAAACCTTCTGCCATCATGATGGAGATTTATGACCTTCATTTTACTTCTTTGCCTACCTTCTTAAACTTTAGGCTTTAGGGATATTTTCATTCTTCACTTATAATCTCTAGAAGTCTTCAATTTATGCTCAGTGGTGCTGATGTACCTTTGTCCTTGTGATCCTTTGCAATGGCTACTTGCTGGGCAACACTTTTTAGCCAATCAGTCATAAAAAACCTAATTTTCTTTATTCATAGGCCTATTGCCTCTCCTTTGCTGTGACTGCCCTTAGGGATGATTTTCCCTCTTACCTTACCTCTTCTTCTGTTGATGGCCATCTCATTCATTCCTGCAGAAATGTCTAAGATGGGCAGTTGTATTTTGCAGAAGTTATGCTTTGACCAAGGAGACCTTTCTTGAAGGATTTTTGATACCTTTTGGAAAATCATATGCTAACCTTCTTCCTCTTTTATTGCAGCCTCTTGTCACATGAAAAACAAAAATTTAGAACACCAAAATAATCCCATGACCTGTGAAACCCTAGGTGACCTAGTGGGAGACTTTTTGGACTTGGCTTTTGGCTGAAAACTTGACTTAGGGTTTTTAGGTGTAAAATAGAGTTTTTGACAAAAATTATGCATTAAAGACCTAAAAATTGATGACTTTGATTTATCTAAAAATCTTATAAAGGTAGCTTGAAACCACCAATGCTTGAGGCACTTGGTGAATAGGGGAAAAGGTTAGGCTACTTGGAAATCCAAGGTGGAAGTAAAAATTTTAGGCAAGTCAAAACAGAGTGGTAAGGTTAGAGGTGGCGAAACATAGTGATAATGAGTGGCATAAGCCCATGATTTGGTCTTCTAGGAGTGATAGGCTGGCCATGACTTGATAGAGTAGTAATATAGTGAAAAAATTTATCCTGAGGATAATGAAGGCAGTGAGATTTCTAGAACTCACAATATTCATGAATTTTGTTTCTAGAAATCTGAGATAGACATTTACTCATCTGTGGAGAGAAAAAAATTACTGATGACTAACAAGATTAACCACTTGAGAGTAGCTCGTGGATCATGGCCAAGAATAAGAAGAATATGTTTCAAAATAAGAAGAGGAGAAAACCAACCAGAAATATTTCAGATTGAGAAGAAACTATCTTTTTTTTTGTCAAGAATGGTGAAGAATTACCCAGTTCCTCTTGCACATGTAGTGATGATGATGCTCTTGATATTGATGGGTTAGAAGATGATAATCAATCGAATAGGATTTATATATGGGATAAAAGTGGAGATAATCCTTTTGGAGTTGAAATTAGTAGAAACCGTGGAGAAAAGGAGATACAAATTAAACATAAAACTCAGTTTATCTCAGCATTGGGTGTAATATAAAGGCTCTCACTGAAAAATAGATGGTTGTGGAAATTGCTTCAAATACTTGAAGGAAGAGAGAAAAAATTCAAGGAATAAATTTCATATTTGAAAACTTAGTTGGAAGAAGGAAAATAAAAGAAGCAATGAGGAAGAAGAACAAGGAAATGGAAGATCAGTGGCAAATTCTGAAAGCTTAAGCAAACTCTACAAGGGAATAATTAGAAAGGACCAAATCTAGTGCTCAAGAAACTACAAGAAAATCATAAAATGTTGGAGAAACCAATAGTAGCATGAAAAAGGAAAGTCATCAACAATACCAACAACTGAGAAAGGAGCAAAAGAATGAGACAAGAATGATACATTCACCAAGAAATATATTTCTCCCATAATGAGAAATGTCAAGTGTTTAAAATGTCAAAAAATTGAACATATAGCAACGAATTGCAGAAGTAAATAAATCAAGCCTTATCAAAAAAGGAGCAGCCAAAGGAGAATCATCCTCAAGCAAGCATGCAAGGAAGATCTCCCTTATCATGAAGATCATCAATGACCAGGTATAATAGTTCTTTTTATGGTTATTGTTTCTCATGCAATTATGTTTTTCATAGAGTTATTCACCGGGGGGAATATGCAAGGAGTAGAAATCAAATTAGCATGATATACAAGACTATTCATATGTTTCTTAGTCACATAAGGTGCTACAAGTGTGACAACATTAGCCATAAGGCTAAGGATTGTAAGTTTCACATGTGTTACAGAAAATATAGTCAAAGGGAGAAATCCATGCAAGGCCAACCACACAAGAAGAAATAATGTGTTTCACATGTCAAAGATAAGTCTATAAAATTATGGAGGATAAAAGAGCATCAAGAGACTCCCACAAAAAAATGAGACCTAGATGGTATCAAGGGGAGCATATGGTCGCATCTTGAGTTGAAAATAGATCATTAGAGGAACAACCATATGAGAGTGATTGTATGATGAAAAATATACATGTTGGAAGGAGATGCATGAGTTCAGGGGGAGCTACATGAGGTTTGAAGTACTAGTTTTATTTTTTACCTATTCATTTATTTCATTTTGATATCAATTTGATCAGCCATATGTGATTTTTGATAGCATTGAAGAATTTTTGTTGTTGAGACCTTAATGATTTTTTGAAGACATGGAAACCAAGCATATGATCCCATGTGCATGTTCAAGGTTCATATTTGATGCAAGTTGGATGTGAGCTAGGGTTTGCCCCTATTTTCTTGATTGATGTAGACATTTCTATACATAATGGATGAATGTGATACTAGATTATTTTGGTTCTCTGATAGTAACCTACAACTAGAGTTTATTGATGCCTATATTATTCATATTGATCATATTCTGCAAGATTTATGCTACCCGTGGTAAATATGCTCAAAGTTTTGTGATTAGGAGTTAGAGCTTGAACTCCTCTTAGAGCGAGTTTTCGAGTGAAGGATGATCACACTTTTAGGGGGACCATTTTTGCTTCCATTGGTCTTGAAGATTGTTGATATTAGGTTCGTTGCGGAGGAGATTTTATGCATCTATTTAAAACTTGTATATTGCAGGAAGATGTTGAGAAATATGTTCTTGTGGTTGCCTCATAAATATTCAGATGTGTTGATATGCTTGCATGGAATAATTGGCATATTCCTAGTGCTCATACTATTGGATCATATTTATGTCATGTATTATCATGCTTGTGTGGTTTCCATGGAGATCAGATGATCGTGTCTTGAAGTTAGCACATCTAGAGTGTGCATATTATTACCCGTGTCTTCTATATCTATATGTATGATGCATGTTGTTTCTAATATGTTTTTCTTTTGGATGGTTGAGTTGTGGTGAAATTATGTTGTCGTGTGAATTGGATTAGAGTTATATTAATGTTGTTGCATTGAATGCGTATTTTTTTGCTTGAGTCTCATGAGAGTATGCATGTTTCCTTTGATGTTTATATTGATATATTTCTACTTATTGGGATTTTGATCTCATTATATGAGAAGAGAGAGTAATTTGACCTTGATAGCATGAGGTCAAGAAGATGATGAGTTGATGAGTTGCTGATAGTGCCTTATTGCAAAATATTTTGGTGTTGCTATTGTTTTTTAGTGCTTCATGGATGCATCACATATTTGGGCACGTGTTGATGACGTTGGAAAGATTTTTGTTACATTGTCTTATCTACTATTAGCTATGTTTTTATTGTTTTCTAGAGTTGGTGCTACTATAGTATGCTACTTGTTGTTGAGCCTCATTGATGATGAGGATGTATACATTTTTGTTATTATGTTATGATATTTATGTTGTTTTTCCCTGATAATTACATTGCATATTCCTATGTGGAGCACAGTGGTTGCTAGTGGTTATCATGTTTTTGCTACAGTGATTTCGTTGTTGTTATTAATGAGAGATACACACATTTTGATGGAAATATACTTATTTATGGATAAGATTTTGAGAGTATCCATGTGTTATCATATTCCATTTATTGTACTTCTATAATTTCTATTTCATAGAGCACATATCATTGTTCTTGGATGCCATGTAATTGATGCATATCATTGTATTGGGCTTGCATAGAGGAGAGCACATTTATGTGCAGTTGTAAAGGGCATGTATCATAATTGTCTCATCTTTTGGTGCATTGTTAATGGAGATATTCATGGTGTTTAAATTGTATTGTGAAAGTTTTCAAATCATATATGTATGGGCTAATGGGTGTCCAAGTCATGTCTTATTTTGTGTATCATTGATGTAGCCCTATTGCATTGGGTGAATGATGTAAACTTGGGTCCATAGAGTCATTGGTTGGCGATAGTTATGCTTATAGTGGAGTCACATGTCAGTATTATGTACTGATCACAACCATGCACTTTCTCCATGAATCCTTGTATTTGTATGGCACTTCACTGTATAGCATTGCTTAAATCTAGTTGGAGTCCTAGTCCATGAGGAGTAGTCTCTTTCACTTGGAAAGGAGTCTTATTGGAGAGGAGAAGCATAATTGTTGCTAAAAAATTAAAGAGAGTGTATTTTCAACTCCATTACATGCTTAGGTGGTTCATCGTTAGCATGAGAAGATGCATGGTATTGGATAGAGAAATATTGGCAGTCAAGTGCATTGGTTTACATGCTTATATTCCAAGAGAGACATTCTTGGTTCATTGGTTTGTATTAGCCTTTTATCGGCATCGTGTTGAGAACGAAAGGGGGGATAATTCTCTCATTTCTCACATTGTTTGAAATTTCTCCAGAGTTGGTATTTCCCTTTTCCATTTATGTCAAAGGGGGAGATAAAATGGACAGAGTATTGAGATCAGATCAGCCTAAGATTTATCGAGTATGGAGATCATATCAGCCTTAGATTTATGGAGATCGAATTGAGGTTGAAATCAATTAAAAATGGGATCATTTTGGAATTGCAGTGTTGGAATTGATGTCAATAGGCACTTAGAAGAGTTTGACTTGTATTGATGTCAACCTAGATTGTGTCTCACCCTTTGTGATTACAAAAAAATTGCAGGAGGATGCATAGGTACTTGATAAGGTGGAGTTTTATGTTGATGCATTGATTCTTGAAAAGAACATGTTTGGAGGGCTTTCCATGATTATTATAGACTTGCTATGGATATGCATATGTTCTACAGGGTAGGGAGGTACTTGAATAAGTAGAGGACCAAGTTATGGAGGTCCTGAAACTAGGAAAATGGAAAAATGGAGGCATTGAAGGGGTATAACAGGTCTCTAGTGGAAAACATGCATTAGGAGCTAGGGTAGCGCAAGTAATATGAATTAAAATTATATTACTAACTCACATCCCCAAGGCAGCACCTACATTACTATTTCTAAGTGATTTTTTTTAGATTTTGTGTGTAACTCAGTCGATTACAGGGGCATATAATTTGGTTTTAACTTGGTAATTGGTTAATAAATCCGAGGAATTATTCTATAAGTTGATTAAATTTGATAACATCTCTTATTTAATGAAGATCATGGAGGATCAAGTCAAGGAGGATAAATGTTTGAAATTCTAGACCAATTCATGAGTGAATAAACAGAGATTTGTTGAGCTCGAGACTCCTTGGTAATTATTTTCTTAATCACTCCAATAAATTATATATTGGAGAATTTCTTGAGGATTTCTGGTTGGTTGTGTTATTGCTTGAGTGAGTGGGAGGAAAGAGAAGAGTATCCAAGTGGTGTATATTATGTATATTTTTTGAAGCCTTGCAGAGATAGATCAGATCTTGGAGAAGGTAGCAGAGGCATATTTTAGCCAACATTCTATGCAGAGAGAAAGGATATGGAGTAAGGAATGCTTGTAGATCATTTTGGTGTTTGGTAGTTTCTGTTAAACACCATGTTAAGCACACACATGGTGTATGAGAAGAATAAACACACACACACAAGAGACTCAACACACAATGAAGGATAAGCATGAGGCTTTCTTATTTTTCCATTATACATGATGTACATTTATAATACAATGGTGTGACTCTTGGTTTCACATTCCAAGGTCACTTGGACTCCATTGTGACTTTTTGCATTCCACACCTACCCATGTAGGATTAGGTGTTCCAACATCCCCCTTAATCCGAAGGGGTATGTGTGAGTCCAAGAAAAGAGTTGTAATACAAATCTGCAAAGTATACATGGCAGCACTTGGGCTGAATCAACTCTCTGAAATGTTGGAAAAAAAGAGGTGGTTTTAGGATGACCACAAACACTGGAACGCAAAACTTGTTGCAGTTCCCGGAACTCTTCCAAAACTGGCAAGAAGCTGAAAGCTTCTGCTAGAGGAATTGTCCCTCATATAAAAAGGGATACCTTCAACCTAAAAGAAGGGAGGTCTACTACCTGTGATGGTTTTAGGATTACCAACAACTCTGGAATGCTTTGAAGCATTTCCTGGAACTCAACCAATGCTGGCAAGAAGCTGAAGGCTTCTGCTAGAGGAAGTGTTCCTCATATATGAAAGGGAGACCTTCGACCTAAAAGAAGGGAGGTCTACTACCTTGTGATGGTTTTAGGTTATCCACCAACCAAAGATGATGGTTTAAGGTTGTCCACCAACCAAAGGCATGCTCATGGGCATCCGTGTCTCTCGCTACATCTCTGAATCCGGAATGACGAATTGTGGCTCGGGCTCGCTTGAACTGCTGGCTACAACTCTGAACATGGAATGAGAGATTGTGGCTCAGGCTCGCTTGATCTGTCGTCGAAGCTTGTACATGACCACCATTTTCCCCCCTGTCAGGGACAAGGTGAGATGATGGCGAAAACTCAACTGCAAGTTTGCTCAATATTCGTGAACAATTTTTGACATGTGTCTTAAACATCTTCTTGGCTGCTGATGCACATTGCCAAGAAGCGATCCATCCAAGATGAATCTTGGTTCTTGCAGGAGGCTTGTTTCTGAAGCATCTGTCTGAAGAATGGGTGTGCCAACCATAGTACTTGCATGGATGAAGATCAAAACAGTGATCTTTCATATGGCCAACTCGATCACAGTGTTGGCATTTTTCAATCTACTGTTGTTATGGAGCAGGATCTGAAATAGCTGCAGGTGAACTGTCATATGTGAATCCGGCACTCTGAAATATGATGGGCTTTGTGTAGTCTGGAATATGAAAGGACACATCCTTGTCATATCCAAGACCAGTTCGGTGCTTGTTGTGGACAAGCTCTTCCCAAGGTCTGATGATGGGCTTGAGAAGTGCAGGTTGAACTGTTGCATCTGCATGTACATCTGCTCTTGTACAAGGAACTGAATGTGGATCAACTGCAACTTTACTGACTTGCTGCTGATGGGAGTCTTTCTCAATCTTCTGAACAGAAACAGGTTCAGAATGGTGATTGTTTTGCTGAAGTTCATCTTGTTGGAGCTGAGATTCCAACTGCAAAAACTCAATATTTTCTTGTGCATCTAGCAAACGATTTTGAATGTTACAAAGAGCATTCTTGCTCATTTTTATCATGTCATCAACATTGGAATGAATGAGGCTATTCAAAAAATCTAATGCCTCATTGATTTTAGCCATTTTTCAACAACTTAGGCTCAAAAATGAAAGGGTGTCAACTTCAATCGAAAATACACCCGTTTACAATGTGATGCAACAAGAAATACAAATGACTCAAAAAAATTTCCAACTATGGAAATCTCAAAGTACAAAATCTGCTCCTCAAATGATGGAGGACAATCAACAATTTTTTTTTTCAACAACTCAAATTCTAATTGCAACTATGAATGAAGACGCAAATACAATGTCAATAGCTCTGCAAAAATATTTTGTAAATGTGCAGCTGAAAACACTATGCAAGAAGCCTTTAAAGCAGCTGAATTTTTTCTTCAAAGAGCTGTTTGACACCAAAAACAACTCAACTCAACTCAACAAAAGGAGGATATATTCACAAGCTTGGATGCTTAACCTTGTTGCAGAATGCAATAGAGCTTAAGAGAAACTCCACAAATCAGAAATTTTGTGTCCAAGTAATGAATGCCACTGCTGTTCAAAATGAGGACCAAATTGTCTTCAAATGTGAATCTCTTGTTGAAAAGCACCCTTCTACCAATGCCACAAATCACAATGCAAATCTCATTTTTCTTGTCTATGTGTACTGTCCATTTACTGATATGCCATTTCCATTTATCTGCTGTTCATTTTCTCTCTTCCTCTCTCTCTGTTGTTTTTTCTTTTAGAAAATAATTATCATTTTTCAAAAATATTTCAATGCACAATAACAATAGGTGAACATGTCAAATAGATGGCTCATTGAGTAAGTGTTAAGTTTTCTTGATGATTCCATGCTTGTTCTTTATTTTCCTCCTCTGGTGGAATGAATATTCAAACAAATGAACTATATTTCTTGAGAAACTGATATAGCTCACCGAGAATAGCGCAAGGCTCCTAGAACTTCAATACTTGTGCAATATTCATTTAATTTGACACAAAAAATGGCATGAACTCACAGCAAAGGCCAATTCATATGGCTGCATAACAAGCTCTCTTTTATATAAATAAAACTGAGCTCTTTATAATCCAAAATCTAGCCCTTCTCTGCGGTTTATTTATTTGAAGTAGAGTGTTAGACGAAAGTGTCGACCATAATGGGAAATGGATAGAAGAGAGGAGGAATGAACGCGCATGAGGGGGAGGATGACCGACTGAGGTCATGTGATAGTGTCCGCAGGCAGTGAGAGGGAGACAACACAGTTGGAAACGCCGATACAACGTGGAGCTTGTGAGAAGCTTGGAGGGGATTGCAAGTGGGAGGCTGTGTATGAGTCGACCAACTGCAAGATCGACCAAAATCCCACTACAAATAAATAGAGGGTGCGTCCCGGTGCCGAGAGCTTGCAATTCTTTCGGTGTAATGGAAAATCTATAGCAGGCTTATACTGGAGGTTGATGCCATAGTGGAATGAGGGAGAGTGTAGAGGGAATCGATTGTAAGAGGTAGCCTTCAAATAGATACAAACACACAGTATTCCAGTTGTCTAATGAACTTATGGAATTCAAAACGCATAGAAATAAAACGCTTGTTTTCCAAGACTAATGCGTACAGAGTTAATTTTTTTGTTCAACCTCTCCATTCATCACACATAAAAACAAATTCTAATGCATGCACATATAATTACACAAGTCAGGAATGTCGATGCATTCTCAACGATGTGGGTTCTCGTCTCCAAGAAATTAGCTGATGATGCCCTTGCATGATTTGGACGTGAGGCTGACGAGTCTATTTCTGAGTTGCATTTCAGAACTGTAAGAAATATTGGTGTAAAAATTGGCAGAGATTTTATTTATAGAGAGGGCGGCATGCAAGAGAACGCCTAGGTGGACTGAATATAGCTCACAGGCCAAAAAGATTGCTGATAGAATATGAAAATGCTCAGGTCTAGCCTAGGCTCTGATACCATGTTAAACACCATGTTAAGCACACACATGGTGTATGAGAAGAATAAACACACACACACAAGAGACTCAACACACAATGAAGGATAAGCGTGAGGCTTTCTTATTTTTCCATTATACATGGTGTACATTTATAGTACAATGGTGTGACTCTTGGTTTCACATTCCAAGGTCACTTGGACCATTGTGACTTTTCGCATTCCACACCTACCCATGGAGGATTAGGTGTTCCAACAGTTTCTTGTGCATTCATCATATTATTGTTTGTGAGCAGTGTTTTTTTTGGAAAATTTTTATATTTTGCAGAGGATCGATGTGTTGTTGTTGAGTTGTGAAGTTATCTTTGGAATGAATGAAAGTGTGGATCTGAGAATTTGAGGAGATGGTGGCATTTTTTTAGTAGTGTATGAACAATATAGGAGTGGTGGATACTTGTTGGTGGTGTCCAAAAAAATAGTATATTGGGAGTAGTATCTCCATCCAATGTCGGTTGATAGTCCAGTGGTGGTTGGGCGAGGCTTATTGGGATTGGTGGCTTCTAGCATGTGGTGGCCTACAAAGGGATGTGAGTAGAGACTTCCTAATTGGTGGTGTTCGGTTGAAAGATGTAAAATATTTTATTTATAATAATAAGAGAATGAGAAGCAACACAACAACAACAGGTGGTTTTTCTGTCCTTGAGGGTTTCCACTACAAATACTTATGTCTCCTTGTGAATGTTTGTATTGATTTTTTTGATGGCTCTTATGTGTTGTTTTATGTTTCATTTATCTACTAATGTTATGATGTGTATGGTTGTTTATTGATTCGGAAAAAAGTGTTGAAAATTTTATAAGTTCCATCACTACTAATTAACCACCCCCCCCTCCCCCCCTCAGTAGTGATCTACATTTATAACATATGATTATCATCATCATCACTTTTATCTTCTTACTCTCAAGCTCCCCATTATAGTTTAGTTCCATTATTTTCTTCTTAAACCAAGAGAGAGAAAAAATATCTAGCTAAAATGTAGGGATATAAAAAGAATACTCCCATAGAGGAGGACTTATGAGACTCATGTTTATGTTCTTCTCTTCAGGCGAATTCTAATAATAAGATTTATTCATTTTTCATTGGGTGTTATATCTATAATTTTCATATATATCTTTGGATCTCTTTAGTCTCTTTTGCATGTTTCTAACAATTTTTGTAGATATAAGCGTTAAAGGTGAAGATTGCAAAGTTTTAGCATCTTTTCATACATTTTTCTTCTTGTTAGGCGAATACATAACCAGTCGTATAAAAGCATATTTTTTACTCATCTATTCAGAAATATTATCCTAAAAAATTGTGACTCCACTATTGTTGAATCTGCATATCCCTTGTGATTACATTTTTTTGTTATTTTTCTCTCTTGTTGATTTCTAGTTTTAGTTATTTTTGGTTTTCTTGCAAAAAATGCTTGTTTTTTTCATTTGTGTCTTTGTTCCACAAATTGCAAGTACGAGTCTCATAGCAGATAGAAAAATATGGTTTGATCCTCTGAGCAGGAGCTTCTGTGGACCTCACGAACGTTTCAAGAGAAAACTTGTGGTGGCCAATGCAGGAACAGTGCCACAACCTAGGTTATAACGCAAGAACAAATCAGATACTTGTGTTACCTCTTTTTTCCTATTAATTTTTTGTTTTTTTTATCCAGTCCTAATCTATCTATCTGTTAGAATGGGTACCACTTGTTCTATCAGTTTGGTTAAGCCCTTGATCTTCTAGCATTCCATACTTTAGGAGGTGTTGTTGTCAGATACAACCCTCCTCAAAAATTGGGCTACCTTTGTGGATTTTCTCCTGCACAAGAATTTTCTTGTTTCCGCCTTCCCTATTTGACTTCCTAGAATCATATTCGACTCCTTATAGCTTACCCCTAGTTAATATACAAAGGGTGAATCAGTAAATAGAATAGAAAAAAATTAAATGGAGTTAATGACATAAGTGACGTTGTTTAAAGAATGGCACGCGTTCATAAGAGTGTGTGTGTATTATTTTTTCAATATCATTAATCCTATATAAAGAAAAACTCAAACAATTAAAACATTATATCACTAACAAGCACATTTAACAAAAAATAATTAAGAAATTATTATCATAACTAAGAACTCCAAAAAAAAGTGGGAAAGTTGTCCTCAAAAAAAGTTAAGGTAAATAATTATAAGATACAAATAAAATGCTTCTCATTTTAATCTTTTTAAAGATAGTCGACTTCTATATATATATATATATATATATATATATATATATATATATATATATATATATATATATATATATTAATTCGTGTTATAAAACATATTTGAAACAGGTAAATATAAGTAAAATGCTAGAGCTAATTCTTCCATTAGAACTAAGAACTAAAAATCCTAATTTACTAAAAAAAAATTATCAAAATATTTTTCATGCACTAATGTAAAGTCCGTGTATAATATTTTTATGTTTGGTTAAAATTATTAATTTCATAAACATTTCAATAATGAAATATGGAAAGTAAATCATTTATGGTCCAGTAAAATTACCATAGTCCATTAATATTAATTCCATGCATTGATTTGGGACCTTAAAGGCCTTCCTCTCCCGATATAGTTATAAACTATGGACCCTTTATTAATAAGTTTATTTGAGCTCTGATAACAATTTATATAGTTATAAACTATGGACCCTTTATTAATAAGTTTATTTGAGCTCTGATAACAATTTATTTTTTAAGTTTTAGAATTTGATGAAATGAAATTCCCCTACGTAAATATGCATTCCATATTACTGGTGATAAAATAAGAATGATCAAATCGTACAAGGAATATGAATAATGTAGATGCAATCATTAAAACCTAAAAATGTTTCGTAATGATTTTACAATACTTATGAATCACATTTGATTAAATGGAGGCAATGAAATCTTTTATCAAACCATTCATATTTTTATTATTTTAATGTACATATATTAAAAAATGATAAAAAATGTTTTTATAAACATTATAGTTTATACACCCTCCAACTCTCCACCCAATACGAAACGAGGATCTTTCACCCAAAACAAGATCAATGGATGGGATGCATTGGGTCAAAGAAGGCTCGTTAAACCACCTCCAATTCCCCACTCGATATAAGAGGAGGAACGTTGATTTAAAACAACATCAATCCCTAGATCCATCGAACCTGCACCTTGGCTGGAAATTTTGGAACCTTCATATTCCACGATTAATATAGATATAATTCATTTCACCCCAAATTTATTTCATCTTTTACCAGGTTTTAATGTGGAAGTCAAATAAAAGAAAATCTATTAAAGTAAAAAAAAAAAAAAAACATTAACGAAACTAGGTAAGTAAATTGCATTTACCACAATATATTTATGATCCATTATTTAATTAATTAAAGACTAACTTTTATTTCTATCATGTAGGATATTGATAGAAATAGATTAAAATATGGGAAAAGCAATTTGATGGAGAATTATTAAGTAGGAAATCATTAATTCTAGGAGTATGTAAAATTCATCCATGGTCTTCAAAAAAAACCAAGATTCGAAATTAAATTCAATTTTCTTTCAATTAAGTAGTTAAGGGCATTTATTGAAACGATTATCAAAACATTTTTTTATAAAAAAACCTCGATTTCTCATTTGAAAAGGATGCAGTAGCTTTGGAGGAGAGAACATACTTCTGTATTAAGGCTTTGAATGTACTTGTTGCACATACCAATCATGATACTTTTTAATCTCAAGTTATGCAATTTGAATATATTGTTTCTTTAGTTTTTTTTATTTCCATTCATTCTATGTAATCATATATTGAATTTAGTTCTTGTTTTACACAATTGATTTATCAATTTTGTGGATCATTTTTTCTCATTTTTTCTTATCTGGTTTGTTTCCTTCTCTAATATTAATACTATCATATGGCTTGTTGCTCAATAGAATTTAAAACACTTGATGTTGGTAGTTTTGCTCCAGTATTTCATGCAAGTATAGGTTAAATCATTTATGTTGTTGTTTCTTGTTCGTTATTTATTTTTTAATTATTTATTGTTTATATTTTGATGCACATCAACAATTTAATCATTGGTATTTTTAATATTAGCTTGTTGTATCCAGAAAAGGACTTGTTTGTCGTATGATATTCATAATACTATCAAGGGGTGATCATGTTTGTCATGCTCATCTTTGTAGGGTGAACGGAATGTAATAATAATAGTGGATATTATGGATATTTCATATCTTTCATAATGATGAGTTATTAGTAATAAGATATAAGTATAATTAATTTTTTATTATTTTTCTATTATCATTTTTTTTTATTTTGTTAGGTTTATTTTTAATTTTTGTTATGTTATTTTCTCATTGCATATTAAAGGCTTTAATTGTATTTATAGATCATTTATTTATCATAATTTTATTTCAATTCGAAGCTTGATCTCTCATTCTTTTAAAAATACACGTTTATATTATTAATCTGGCCATACATATTTGATGAATAGAAAATCTATTTAAATCATATTAATTAAGGGGAATATGCTCTGTGGATAGAGAGGGATATACTTTATCCTAAAGCGAGAGGATCCTTTAGATCCTTAATGAATGTCTTTGATATACGTGGATATTGGTGGCCACCCACCTATTCCACTTGGACCCCCAACATTGTTTCCTTTCAATTTCTTTAATTTTAACACAATTTAGTTTTTTGGAAAATTTTCAGGTCCTAAACTTCTGCAACTGTTTTGAGGCCCTAAACAATGTGTTTTTGGAAAATGCGCCAAGCCCTTAAAACACAGGCTTGCCGAGAAAAAATGTTTTCCTCAAATAGATCTTTCTAGAAATGTACCATGTGCTCCAAACGGAGATCATATGCCCAAATTATGACCTCGAGAAGTTTATGTTCCAACTAATCCCAATGGGACCAACAAACTTTTGGTGCTTCATCTCCTAGGGTTATGTTTTGGGATGTTTAGGGCTTTACATTATTTCTCAGTAATTAAAAGGCCTCTAAGCCTCATTGTAACACATTTCATAAGGATGTAGTCATCACATCTCTTCTCATAGATAAGCTACCATCATTCGAGCTAGTTTATTTCCATTTTGCATGTATACAATTTTCAATATTTGTTATTAATTAATTGAAGTTTATTTTTCATTGTAGCTCTATGTTTTTGTTTAAATTAATATTTAATTTTGTTCTTGCATAAATCTAGATCAGTAGTATCAAATCGGTTAGCTCTTTCTCTATTTTTCTATGCATGTACCCAACGAGGTCCGGGTATAAGGAGTTAGGACTTGAACTACTTGAACCCTTGCAAGACTAGGCTCCCATGGTGAAATAAAAGAAAGACGAGAGACTAGGAGATCCTTTCAAAATGTTGCTCAAAGAGGCCCTCGAGTGACAAAGGAACGAGATGATGGATAACTTTTCCCAGATCCTTCGGCGGGTATCAGCGAGGGAAGCATCTTCATTGAGCAGTCATTTCATAGGTGTTGCCCCCTTTAAGGTACAAGTTAACTTTGAAATTCCTATATTCAAAGGCCAGATAGACACAAATGCCATAGACAGGGAAAATTTTAGGGGCTAATATTCGCAGGTGGGCTAATTTTCCATGTTTTTTCCAAAAACATTATTCGCCAATTTCCATTTTTGCTAAGAATGATTTGCCCAAATTTTATAGTATAAAATTATTTTACCTTAAAAATCGCCAAATTTTTATAGAGACTATATGAAATTATTAAAAATTTGAATATTTTTACAAACATATCGCCAAACATTTTATAGTTTTTATATTAGGTACTAATAATATTCACCAAGGTTTCTAAACCTTAAAATAATTTTCCACCCTTAAAATTTTCCCTGGCCATAGATAAATGGTTAAACCTGCTAGAAGGATATTTTTCGGTCCATAATTTTTCCAATAGGGACAATATTACTTTTCCACTCCTCAAAGTCGCCCCCCATGTCAAGGATTGGTGGGAAAACTACTATGAGCATAGTGACAAGTAGGAACCCTCACTATTTTCCATCACACCCACTTGGAATTATTTCTTAAACGTCGTTAAGGAACAATATGACATTTTCAGTAGCTGTGAAGATAAGTACATAAAATGGACCACACTGTGGAAGGAAAGGGACCAAGACGTGTCAGAGTTCACAAATATTTTTCATACCCTTCGCATGAAGTTGGGTATCAAGGATTCTGAGCCGAATATAGTACTCAAGCATTGCGACTATCTACACAAATACATTTAGGCATAGATGGAGTTCTTGGACATCTCCTCACTTGGCATTGCATAATGATATGTTTTCAATATTGAGAAGAAATTTAAATAGAAGAAGTGATACTTTGGATCTATGAATTTGAAGCATTGAAAAATCACCTCCAAACTACATAACAAAGGATGGAGCCAAGGTGGGGTGAACCAGGACAACCCATCGAAGCCACAAGTAAATAAAAACACCACGAAGACGAAGAAGGACACAATAAAATGGTGTGAGTTCGACAAGAGCCCCACTCACAACCAAAATGAGTGTCGCGCCAAGAAATCATTGGTGGGAAACCCAAAATCTCCAGAGTCATATGCATGTTATGACTCTGAGTTGGAACCTAACAATGGGAAGAATATTATCGATGCAGATCCCAACGCCATTGTTTCCACCACCAAGGTCCAGAAGTTTGAGCCTGAAGATCCAGAGGAGGGGGAGACTCTCTTCCACTCATAGATGTGGGTGAAAGGTTCTATGTTTTTATTCATTTTCGACATCGGGAGCCAAAAGAACCTCATATTATTTGAGGTCTTGAAGTGGTTGGGCCTACCGACGACACCACACCCACATTCGTACACCATTAGATGGCTCCACCAAGGGTAAGATCTTCATGTCAACCAACAGTATCGCATGCCCTACAGTGTAAAGCCCTTTATGGATGAGGTATTGTGTGATGTTGCTCCCCTTGAAGTTTGTGATGTATTATTAGGCCAACAACACTTGTCGAAGCATCATGTTTTGTATGAGTCTGGGCCTCGCACTATTATTATTAATTTTTGAATTAAGCTATACAGGATAACCTGTAATATTTATTTTTTTGTATCACCTATGACAGGCTAGGATGGACTTCTAGAGTTGGGAGCAGACACATCTCAGATATAGGTTGGTGTCATCAGCGGGCCCAAGGGATTTTTGGAGGAATTTTGAGGAGTTTCTATGAGGAGAAATGGCATTCGCTTGATATATTCCATCATCCTCATAGTTTTCCTTTCGTTCCGACGCATTTCGACAAATTTTAGAAAACTGAGTTGGTTTTGGGCTTAACTCAATTAATTACGCTCAAGGTGGCATTCCGGGAGGAATACATGATAGAACACCTTAGTGTAATAGCTCGTTGGAATCGGAATGAGGAGATCTTTAGGATGGGATGGTGAGAAGTGACTTATAGTGGCCATAGATAGTACCATGGGAAATATACTATTTTCCTTAATTAAAAATGACTTTAAGTAGCCATTTAATTAAAGGAAAATTAATATTTAGAGGAAAACGGGCCAAGAGTGACTTAAGTGAAATATAATTAAATTAAAGTCACTTTGATAGAGTCAATGGAGGATCTTCTAGAATAAAAATAAAATTATAAAATAAGATGCTTCTAGAGGATTGGAGATCTATCCATCAGATCTATAAAAGGAGAAGCAAAGGTCATTTGGAGATATCTTGGATTGGATCATTGTTTGTGAGAGAGGTTTGAGAACTTGGATTCTCTACTTCAACAGCAGTCCCAGGAAGGAAACCCTCAGGTGATTTAGTGAGAGTGGGCGAGCACCCATCTCTTCCATTGGCGAATCCGTTCAGGATTCACAGGTTGCAGTTTATTTCCAGTTTGTTTTGGAGGCCAGTTGTGGCATTCTTGTAGATCTATTTGGGCCATTATTTCAGCCATTTCCAGTTTTTGTACCAACGGTTTTATATTTATAAAATAAAGCTGAGATCTTCTGCATACTTATATTTTCTATTATTCAGTTGCAGATTATATTTATGTTTTTGCCGTAAATATTATGGTTGATGTTATGAAATTTGTTTATCATGTTAATGACTTAAATTTCTAGATTTATTTTACATGGAAATCTTCTGGTGATTTTATGGTTGAATAATTTTCGGCACAATTCATAAAATATCCCATTTGGGATATCACAGTGGTATCAGAGTTGGTAATATTTCCATCTTGAGGTTTTACTTTCCAAATTACGAGAAAAGCCAAGTTCAAGAGTTTTACTGGATATCAACTTCAGAATAAGATCGAAGATTTATTACTTTTGCATGCATTATTGCACCATTGATTCTGATCTCAATTGCTCGAGTTGCTTATCTTCATATTTTGCATTTGGTTGCCTTAGTTTGGAGTGTGTATTTCTGGAGAAAGAGGTTGGGTTCTTGTGTTTGTTATTGGTTGTAAGGTTCATTATATTTTCAGCTATAGGCAAAACTCCAAGGTCTAACATTGATATTCTATTTCTGAAGTAGTGTGGCAGTCTCTAGGCTAGCGTAGAGGAGGAGAGTTGAGCCTAGTTTCTGAGGAAGGTATCAACCATTTGAGCCTTGTTTGTTGAGGGAGATAAAGGAAGTGAAAGAAGGATTATTTGTTGCACATTTGGAGGGTTTTTGAGTATTTCGCTGATCATTTTCTAGACAGCATATTCAATAGCTACTGGGAGAGTGTAGGGGTTATTGGGGTTAATTTTGGCGGATCGTGATTTGGCCAAACCATTTCTAGGTTTTGGTCGGATTGGCTTGAGGAGTCCGGGAGTATTTTTTAGAATTTTTTGAGCACCAGATGTGGGTGTTTTGGCCAATCCATTGTAGCAGCTAGTGCATAATTGCTGCCGGAGGGCATTTTGCTGGGTCAAATTTATATTGGAGGGCCAAAATTATTCAGCTGGAATTTTCCTAATATTTTAAGGGTTTTCCTGGGATTTTTTAATAGAGTCCGTGGTTAAAATCCAAGAATTTTATGAACAACATATCAGCCCATTTACGCAGTCTCTACTTAGCCAACAATTATAGGAGCTAGGCAAAAAGGGAAAATTTTGAAAGTTTGAATTAGAGACAATTATTTATGGGTTTTTCTGGGTTTTTCTAGTAGAGTCCGTAGTTAAAATCCCAAAATTTTCTGAGCAATATATCAGCTCATTTATGCAATCTCTACTCAACTAACAGCTAGGAGAAAAAAGGTCAGATTTTGAAGGTTGGAATTCAAGGAAACTATTTTTGGGTTTTTTTGGGTTTTGGGCAAGGATCACCTTCCCAAATTCCTAGAATTTTATGAGCAGTAGAAGCAGCCCAATAGACAGTCTAAAGTAAGCCAACAACAACATTTCCAACAATTGCAGAATTTCCAGAGTTAGCGCTGAGCTAAGGAGAGATCATTTCCTTGCATTTGGGGTAACATTTTTTTTATCTTGCTTTGCTAGGATGAATTCATCTTGTTGAGCAAAAATGATTTTACTAGAGCCCAATTTATTTTCTAGAGCCTAAATTATTTGTTGGAGCTAGATTTATCTGTTGGGGCAGGGTATTGAAATGAGTAATGTAACGACATGCCAATAATGCATCATTTTTTTTGGCATTAGTTTCACTTCCAAATGATGGTTGGACAATGTATTAATGTATGTGGGGTGTTTTTGTGGTACTTTTCATTGTTATCATAACTTTGTATTGTTTCCATAAACATGAAGTTCTTAAAATACCTCCTAAACCCACATGGCAGCGCAGTCGTTGAAACCTTAGACCACAATGTTTCTATGGACCAAGAAACCAAGAAGAACAATAGACCTTTCTCAAAGGGGGTCTATGCCATTCTTCAAAAGGGGAAATCCAGGGTCCTACAGAAAGAACCAGAAATAGGGAACAAAATCCTTGCGCTTGGGAAAAATTTGAAACACATGAATATCCCATGGAGAATTATTTCCAAAACTGAGGAACTTGATGAACTCCTTTCCAAAGTAAAACAGTCATATGGGATAAAATTAATTTGGGTCTTAAAACCA
Organism: Pinus albicaulis; assembly: GCA_034641835.2. Taxonomy (NCBI): domain Eukaryota; kingdom Viridiplantae; phylum Streptophyta; class Pinopsida; order Pinales; family Pinaceae; genus Pinus; species Pinus albicaulis. The sequence goes on from CM076579.1 coordinate 1,131,982,960, forward strand.
TGTATGCTTGCTCTCATACAACCCAAGTTCTTGGAGGAAACTTGTGGAGGGGTCACACTTCTAGTTGCAACTTATCTCAGCAACATCATGAGACTAACTGCCCCTACAACCCCTTACAATGATGACATTATGAGGAGACTTTTCAGACTGATGGTAGGGACCTTTCAAGATTTGGAAAACAGTGCGAGCTCTACCTTTGGGAAGAAGCTTGAGGTTTTAGGAGGTATGGCCATATTCAGAACATATTGAATCATTTTTTATCTTGAATGTGATGGCTTGATTCTACAGATGTTCTAATGCTTCTTCAACATTAGGAGACATCATGTTGACATAGTCATAGCAAACATGTATTCCATCATGTCGTCATGTATGAGAGACTGTGAGGCCCTTTGCCAAGAGTTGCAGACTAGGGTGTTTAGCATTTGGAGGAGAGAGCAGTTGGTCTCACCTGTTGCTTATGATCTAGCCCAAGGGCTGGTTGAGAAAAATATTGGGCTATTCAGGAGAAAGTTGACCAGGGAGGAGCTGCTCCATTTTGGTGGATCAGGTAGTAGAAATGAGCTGAGGAGGAAGGGACTTTGCTTCATCTGCAAAGAACCTTGTGGGCCTTATCACTCATGCTTGAGTGATGCAGATGATGTGGCAAAGGAAGAATAGAAAGACATTCCTTCTGTATGCTAGGATGAGGACTCTTCATGAGATGAGTCCATGGGATCATATGAGGATACTTCTGGGGAGCGAGAACAGTCATGCAGAGTTGATGACAGTAGGCCAGAGCTTTATTCTAGTGTGCAGGGTGAGTAGTCAGGGGACTTGTGACGATTCAGCCGAAGCAGCATATGATGGAGCATGAGTCGGCAGAGGAGGAGACTATGCACATCATGTATGACAGTCCTTTGGGGGAGAACCAAATGGAGGCTCACATTGAGTCTATGATGCATGTACGACTACCCTTAGGGTCATCCATGGGTGAGGAGCAAATGGATGTACGAGAATCTAGCAGGGAGGCAGTAGTTACAGATACTTATCCTCATGAGATGTTGGAGATTGATGGGATAGTTCTACGGGAGGCCAGTATACAACAGGAGCATGACATTCCTGATCAAGAGAGGGAAGAGTTGTTAGAGATGGTGGAGCATCCATCTTCGAGCCGATACACAGATGAGTTGCAGATAGATGCACATGCAGTTAGCAAAGCAGCAGTGCTTTCAAGGAGTAGCACTCTCCAGGAGTACATCGATGGGGCTTGTAGCATATCTCACCCACTTTGGCCTTTTATAGAGAGAGGGGCCTTACTCTATAGGCATATCTCATCGGAAGATGGGACAGAGTAGTGCGAGTTGAGTATGGGATGGCGACATTACTCCAGACGTGTTCCGTATGCAGATGTCTCTACAGTGGATTATTCTTCCAGGTTAGATTTGTGAGAGATCGTGAGTTGGTACCCTCTTGATGGTACGATCTTATTCGTAGGGAGCATAGCGGAGCAGGGGCCCTTATACATGATAGATACTACAGATTCTTGTTGGCAGTGGGGCACAGGCCGACAGTTCTTCAGCATTCCATCCTGAATTTAGGAGAGTAGGGTTAGCATCAAGTCGAGTCTGGAGTTGGATTGGAGAGAGGTGATGAGTTGGTATTTTATTGATAGAGTATCATTCTTAGTCTCGGGTAAATTTTGGCAGGAGCACTTAGACGGGAGAGATGTTACATATTCCATTGGGCCATGCATTAAGGACCGACAGTCCATCAGTATTTTAGTAGCACTAGCTTGACATCCACAGATCAGGATTGACCTCTTCCTAGACCGAGAGTTGGACTAGAGAGAGGTGATGAGTTGGTACTCAGTTGGTGGGGTACCTTATACAGTTAGAGATATAGCACAGCAGGAGCCATGGATCATTGATGCTCACTGGTAGACTTCCCTTCATGGGGCAACAGCTATAGCCAGAGGCAGTACATAGTCTAAGCTATGGGACTTGTGTGATGATTGGCCATGGTGGCGTTGGGATCTGGGAGGATTTTTTGATGACAAGTACAGTGAGAGATCGGTTTGGGATCCTGACATTGAGGGGTCTATTCTAGGTGGCTTAACACAAGTGCATATCAGCACCGAGGGGTTTGTATGGGATCCAAGCATTGGGTCTCAGTTGCGTCAAGCCAACAAGGTGGCCCACATATTTTGATTGCTTGAGGGCAATAAATCTTGGGGCGTAAGGTCTGTAATATTCATTTTTTTTTGTATCACCTATGACAGGGGTAGGATGGACTTCCAGAGTTGGGAGCAGACAGGTCACAGATACAAGTTGGTGTCATCAGCGGGCCCAAGGGCTTTTTAGAGGAATTTTGAGGAGTTTCTATGAGGATCGATGGAATTTGCTTGATATATTCCATCATCCATACAGTTTTCCTTTTGTTTCGGTGCATTCCGACAACTTTCAGAAAACTGAGTTATTTTTGGGCTTAACTCAATTAATTATTTTTAAAAAGAGAATCCATACAGGTGAAATAGATTTATAGAAGAGAGAAATAACCTATTTCTGAGTTCTTTTAATAACCCAACGTTTCAGACTTCCTAAGTGAGTCCATCATCAGGGGTAGACGCCAAATATTCTTTGAAATTTTGGGAGGAATAGGGCAAAAGAATAGCTTCGGCTTCGATTTACTGTCTCTACAATTTTTTAAAAAAGATAGGTTTGAAAGGAGTTTAGCCCTAGAAAACCTCAATTTTTCAAAGAGGGTGGCGCTGTCCATCAAATCCCTTCCATGGTAGGATCGAATGTTTTTAACAATCCCACTATGGTAAATTTGTCTAGCTTTAGCTTAGACCGAGCTTCTTTGTCCCTTCTTCAGAAAGGTCTAAACTTTGCCATTACCCCTAATAAAATTCCTGTTGACAATATAATTAGCAACATAGAAATTGCCATAAGAGATCTTAACCTTATCAAAGCTGAAGCTATTCTTTTGCCCTATTCCTCCCAACATTTCAAATAATATTTGGCGTCTACCCCTGATGATGGACTCACTTAGGAAGTCCGAAATGTTGGGTTATTAACAGAACTCAGAAACAGGTTATTCCTCTCTTCTATAAATCAATTAATTATACTCAAGGTGGCATTCAGGGAGGAATACATGATAGAACACCTTAGTGTAATATCTCGTTGGAACCAAAATGAGGAGATCTTCAGGATGGGATGCTGAGAAGTGAATTATAGTGGCCAGAGATAGTATCAAGGGCGATATACTATTTTCATTAATTAAAAATGAATTTAATTAATCATTTAATTAAAGGAAAAATAATATTTAGAGGAAAAGGGACCAAAAGTGACTTAAGTGAAATATAATTAAATTAAAGTCACTTTGATAGAGTCAATGGAGGATCTTCCTTAATTATAATAAAATTATAAAATAAGATGCTTCTAGAGAATTGGAGATCTATCCATCAGATCTATAAAAGGATAAGTGAAGGGAATTTGGAGATATCTTGGATTGGATCATTGTTTGTGAGAGAGGTTTGAGAACTTGGATTCTCTACTTCAGCAGTAGCCCCAAGATAGAAACCCTCGAGTGATTTAGTGAGAGTGGGCAGGCACCCATCTATTCCCTTGGTGGATCCATACAGGATTCACAGGTTGTAGTTTATTTCCAGTTTGTTTTGGAGGCCAGTTTCGGCATTGTTGTAGATCTATTTGGGCCATTATTTCAGCCATTTATAGTTTTTGTACCAATAGTTTTATATTAATAAAATAAGGTTGAGATCTTCTGCATACTTATATTGTCTATTATTCAGTTGTAGATTATATTTCCCTTTTTGTCGTAAATATTATGGTTGATGTTATGAAATTTGTTTATAATGTTAACAGCTTAACTTTCTGAAGTTATTTTACATGGAAATATTCTGGTGATTTTATGGTTGAATAATTTCTGGCACAATTCATAAAATATCCCATTTGGGATATTAAAAAATGTACCCTCGCTTACCGCCATTTCATTGGTCTATGTTAAGAGACACAGTAAGATCACCTCCTAAACTGAGAGATTTTTTTTCTTTATGATTTGATCTCAGAGTAAGGGGAATATCATGGCCACATCCATGGCCCTTGGGAAGGGTTCCTCCATGTAGCATAAGAAGGTGGATAAGGTTGTGGAAGAATACAGGGACATATTTTCCTCACCCACAGGTCTACCTTTGCACTATTAATTTAAGAATTTGATTTATTCGAACCCTAGAGAACCCTCTACCCAATGGGTTGATATACCATAGTTTGCTTATGGAAATCAAATAAATCAAGCGGTAGATCTAAGAGTTTCTACAAAAAGGGAGGATCCAACCAAGTTCCTCACCTTGTGGGAGCCCAATTATACTCATACAAAAGAAGGTTGGGACCTAGAGACTCTGCATTGATTATCATGCATTAAATAAAATAATTATTAAGAACAGGTATCCAATCCCATGGATTGATGAGCTTCTTTACCAGCTCAAGGGGGTCAAGTACTTCACAAAGACTCGTTTGAAGTCTGGCTATCACTAGGTTCCAATAGAACCCATAGATGTATGGAAGACTGCCTTCAAATCTAAGGAAGGCATTTTTAGTGGCTGGTCATGCATTTTGGGTTGAAAAATGCCCATGCAACTTTTATTAGGTTGATGGATGACACCTTACGGCCCTTCACCAACTCGTTCGTGGTTGCATATATGGATGACATCCTCATCTTCAAAAATATTTTGGAAGAGAACTTGTAACACATTCGACAAGTCCTTCAAATCCTACGAAAACACAAACTATGTTCCAACTTCGAGAAATGCACCTTTGGCATGAACTGGGTCTAATAACTAGGTTACATCATTGATGATCAAGGTGTGCATATGGATCTGGCTAAGATCTAATTCATTCGGGATTTCCTAGCCCTAACCACTCTAACATATATTTCCAGTTTTCTCAGACTTTCCAATTTCTATGGAAGGATCGTGTTGGGATTTTCTCATATCACTTAGCCTTTTAGTCAAGTTACCAAGGGTGGAGTGAAAGAAAAAAATTTCTGGTTTGATTCCCAAAAGAAGGTGTTCGTCAAGATGACACATTGTCTTTGATTTGCACCAGTGCTCGCATTACCAAAGCTACAACAACCATTTGAAATTGCGATAGATGCCTCCGACTATGCTATTGGTAAATTTCTCACCCAGCAAGGGCATCTGGTGGCCTATCACAGTGAGACACTCTCTGATACGATTTGGAAATACGCCACCTACAATAAAGAGATGTATTCCATTGTGCAGGCTTGTTGGTACTGGAAACTTTACATTCTAGGGAAGGAAAAAATTATCCACATAGATCACCAACCTCTTCAATTTATACAGACACAAGGGAATTTGTAGAATGATCTCCATCATAAATGGTGCATATATATGCAAAAAATTCATATGAATATTAAGTACAAGAAAGGCAGCACCAATAATGATGCATATTGCCTCATTCATCCACCAGTTTCAGCATTGACCATTATTTTCGACTCTTATGGGTATGATACTTATAGATGGCCGCAAATTTACAAAAATGATCCAGAATTCACCATCACATACCAAATGTTGATGGATGGAAATCTAGTTGCATATTTCCACCTCCAAGATGCATTATTATGCCATTGTGGACACCTTTGTGTTCCTTCAAGCGAGCGTGCCAAGATGATTTAGGAGGTGCACTATAGTTGGGTTGCAAGACACTTTAGTGTATAGAAGACACTGACATTACTGCAGAAGTGTTTTTATTGGCCAAATATTCAGAAGGATGCTAGAAAATGCGTCAAATAATGCACTATTTATGTCATCTCCAAGCAATCCATTATGAAGAAAGACCTATATATTCCTCTACCTACTCTTGGCTAGCCTTGGGAATCCATCTCCATGTACTGTATGTCTAGAATTCCTTCTACTAAGCATGGAAATGACTGTGTATTTGTGTTTTTTGATGGATTTTCTAATATGGCCATATTAGATGCCTGCAAGAAGATTATCATAGCATAATCCACTTCCAAACTCTTATTTTAAGGAGTGTGGGTACATTTTGAGGTCCCACATACCATTATATAAAATAGGGACAGCGGGTTCCTAAGTGAATTTTGGTCAATCCTCTAGTCATTGTTGGAAACTAAGCTCAGCAATTCAACTGCATTCCACCCCTAGCCTGATGGAAAAATAGAGGTCATCAACGAGATGATTGTGCACATACTACACATTTACAACTCTAAGCATCCACGAATATGGGATGAGAGTCTTTCATATGTGCAACACAGTTATAACAAAGCTCCCCATAGCTCGACTTGGCATGAACCCTATCAATTGGGCCTAGGATTTCAACCATTATTTCCCATTTATGTTGCACTGCCTTTTGCAATTACACATGAAGAATATATCCATGTTCAGTTTGAAGTTGATAAAGCCACCAGGTTTATTGAATGTATTTAGCACATTATCTAGTAGGTTCACAACATCTTGGATAAAGCCAATGTCAAGTCCAAACAATGACATGATTAGCGTTGGGTGCCACATAAATTTCGATTTGGTGACAAAGTGTGGTTGCATTTGCAAAAGGAATGCCTTACCGGAGCCCATCGAAATATTTAGCCACTTTGATACGGACCTTACACCATCACCAAGGTAGTTTGAGACAACGCTTTCGAGCTTAGTATCCCACCATTCCTTTGTTGGCACCTCATATTCAATGTGGACCACCTTCAACCATACTTTCCACCATTATTGGACACATCATACATTGTTGAGAAACTGACACCAATAGAACTCAATCAAGACTGCATAAACGTGCCATAACTGATTCAATCATGGACACATAGATTAATAACACATGCCAATAGAGGATCCAATTGTATCAGGTTTTCAAAGCTATCCAGCTCCTGCACCAAGGCAAGTGTCTCGCTAGGGACCAAGTTTAGCCGAAGTTTCACTATCATATGGAGGCTCTCACCACAATGGGGAACATTGCTTCCTAAGGGGTGAGGATTTATCTAGGTGGATATTGGTGGCCACCCGCCTATTCTTCTTGGCCCCCCATCATTGTTTCCTTATATTTTATTTAATTCTAGCATAGCTTTATATTTTTGGCATTTTTTTGGGTCTTGGACTTCCTGAGCTATTTTGAGGCCCCACAAAAATGGTTTTTTGGAAAATTCACCAAGCTTATAGCCCTTAGTGCATAGGGTTACAAAGAAAAATTATTTTCCTCATACAGATATTTCTAACGAGGCATTGTGTGCGCCAAATGGAGATCATATGCCCAAATTACGACCCAGAGGAGTTGGTGTTCAACCTAATCCCAACAGGGCCCACAAACTTTTGGTGCTTCATCTCCTAGGGTTATGCTTTTGGATGTTTATGGTTTTCCATTCTTTCTCAATAATAAAAATTCCTTCGAGCCTCATTATAACACAGTTCAGAAGGATGTAGTCGTCACATCTCAGAGATAAGCTACCATCGCCCGAGCTAGTTTATTTCCATTATGCATGTATATAGTTTTTAGTAATTGTTATTGATTAATTGAATTTCAGTTTTCGTTGTAGCCCTGTGTTTATATTTGAATTGGTATTTAATTTCTTTCCTACATAAATATGGATTAGTATTTCGAGGTTCTCTTTCATCGTCAATACAATCCAGAAGCCAACATTCGTTTGGCATCATTGTCGGGGATCAAAGTGTTAAGATTTCATTTTCCTGGTAACTGAATTAATAGTAAATTTTGTGACATGTTGGTGGATAGGGTTACAATAGTACACACCTTATGGGTTTCAAGAAAATATTTCTTGGTTTAACAATTTCACCTAGCGACTCCTTGGTTGCTTAAATTGCTTTTTCTATGGCCTATGCTTCTAAATTATTTTCTCCACTTAATTTTTGTAATATAATAGGTTTTCCAAATGAAATTCTAGATATATATGTGTGAGACACCTACCTACCCTGGTTCTGAGAAGTTGAAGATGATTATCTAATTTAGCATCTAATTGAGTTCCATAGTTGCATTCCCAAGATTGGGGTTTATCATATGGATGTACTCATGAAATAGTTCATGATGTCATTGGAAGGTAATGCACGAAAATTGTATAGGGGAATTCCTTTTGGTGTTATTTCATCTTTAAAATATTTTCATGCATTTTTTATGAATCTTATAGAATTATGTATCCCTGTGAATTACTTCTTGATTGTTTTTTCCATTTAAATGAACTTTGTAGTAAATATAGCTTAGGGTTTCAAGAAAGTGAACCTTGTGTTAATTATGAATTTGAATGTCAGAAAGACGAATCTAATGAATCTATTTAAATATTTTTACCCTCTGAATATTTAACTGAAAAGTGCATTATATTTAGTTTTCACTGCCAATATAGCCCTAAAGAACCTAATGATACAATGACTCATGTTGAATCTATTTTTTCATTATTTTATTTCCCTGATCATTATACTGATAAAGTTTGTGAAGTAAGCCATGTTGAGGAAGAAACAATGTCTATCACAACATCGACGTTATCCATTCATGCCTATGCAGATTAACCATCAACTCTGGAAGACCTATTTCAAACAAATGAATAGGTATGTGATAGTAATTCAGTAATTTTGATATAAATCAATATGAAATTTATGTTGATTATTCTAAGTCACCCTTGTTCAATAATTATGATATGATCCATTAACCTTTTGTCATAATATTGAACCATTAACCTTTTGTCATAATATTGAATCATTAACCTTTTGTCAAAATCATGAAATAGGAGGTGATTTAGATATAGGTTCTAGTTTACATTCATGGCATAATTATGATTCTTTCCATGCTGGTAAACTTGAGGAAATAACTGGTTCAATATCATTCCATAATAATGAAAAATTTTATGATAATTCCATTGTACAATGTACAGAATATGTGTTTTGCCTAAGTTTTTTTAAAATGTTAAAATTTATGGTTTTTATTTTATCTTTGAATTATATTATAATTGACCCTATGACCATAGAGGACATCCAGGAGGAAGAAACATACATAATTTTTTTCATGAATAGATTACTAACATTTCAGGGTCTAATTCAGTAGAAATTCATAAAGGACTACATGATTTCGTTGAACAATGGATGGGTGCATATTTTGAAAATATTTCTTCAAGTTATCAGTTAAAAATATTTCGCAAAGGCATGGTAAAAAAAATCCCTTGTTTCTTTCAAAAATTGAACATATTATTGTTTCTTATAAGTATGAAGCCCAGAAATAGGAACCATGCAGATGGTAAGATTTTAACCTAGTTTCATTGGCGTTATGATTTCTTTGAAAAACTTTGTTATTAAAACACGTGTACCTAAATAATTTTAAATAAATAAAACCTTTTATCACACAATTTTTATGATTGTTAGACTTAGGAGAAATAAAGGTGAAATTATTTTCATCTTGAAGAATCCTTATATGATCATAACTAAAATTGAATATGGACCCGTGAATCTGTTGAAGGTGGTGGACCCGCCAACATTCAAGGGATATCCCCGATATGAAGTCCCAATTATACCTCACAATGTTTGGAGTAGGAGTCCCAGCAGTGGGGTGTTAATGATATGCCTTGGTTGCAAATACGCATAGAGTGATGCACGATGTATTTGGTGAGAACAAGTGTGTGTCCCTGTCGAAATTCAAGTGTGATGCATGAAGGTTATAACACACAAAGGGAAAAGGAAGTGATCCACTCAGAAGCCTGTAATAGTATGCAAATTGAAAGTAACACATGAGCATAATGAAATCACAAGATAATATGTGAAATAGTTCACAAGTTAATCGTGATGAATTAATACAACAACACACATTCAACAAGATTTGTACCAATGAAAACGAAGTAGTTCATAAGCATAAGTGTAAGTTAAATAAAATACATTGAAAATGGAACAAGAATATACCTACTATATCCACAACATATGCCTGAAAGTGTATCATCTCCAAGTTTTATTAAAATTGAAAGTTCCAATCATACATACACCATTGATGAACCACTAGCCCCAATAGTAGAACATGAATTCAACAACACCCACTCCTCCAAAGAAGTATAAACCCTCTACACTATGGAGTAGCCAAGGCTCTCACAAAACTCCCAAACTCTTTCTAATACTAAGCCTCGCCAAAATATTAGCTCCCAAAATCCATTTACATGAGTTATGAGAATCTATTTATAACAAAGGGGGTGACTCTTCACATACCCCTTTGTGACTCTTGGACTCCCCTCATGACTCTTTAACTTCTTTAAAAAATTACTCATTACATTACATCATGACTCTTCACATTCCAATATTGACACTTGGAATTTCACTTTACACAAAATTACAAATAATATTACTTTTTACACTCATACCCATATAATAAAAAATAGGGTAGAGACAACTTGATAGCCTAACAAGACAAAACACTATGATGCTTGAGTTTGGGAAAACTCTAGCTCAGAAACTTCCGATTAATGTTTCTCGGTCACATATTGGTGCCAAGCTCAGCATTGTGCAATGACATCTTGAAACTGTGTGATGGTGTCTGGCTGGAAGCGAACTCTAGCCTCCATAACATCCGAGTACAATGATTTGGAGCCAATTTTAACGTCCCCCTCAAGCAGGAGAAATATTTTTCAACTATGGATAGGCCCATCGATGTAGTTCTTCATGTTTTGTCTGTTCAACTCAAAATCCTTCTTGGTAGGAATATGTCTCAGCTTCTCCAGGTACTCTTAGATCTCCTTTCTAACCTAGTGTCTGCATTTGGATTCGGTGAGCGATCCAACTGATGGGATCACGTGTGCTTTCACCAAGAAATCTAAACTGTTATATAATTTTACATATGAGGCCTAAATATTTCCAATGAACGAGGGAAATTTCTTGTTGTTTTGAATCAACATTCGGAATCTCAGTTTCTCCATCTCTTCCTGTGGCTTCATTTTCTTTGGCAGGTTAAGCGGTGCCCCTTTGTATCGCATTGTCCATTCATGCACGGTGATGATGGCAGCTTGTACATTCTTAAGATTTTTGAAAAAGTATTTTCTCTGCTGCTATAATCCATGCAAGTAGAAAACTTCCTTATGTATGGTTAAAATCTCCTCATATAGGTCCTGCATGGTCTCTCCACGTGTTGATAATTCACCAAGTATCGTTGCTCTCATTTCCTCCAAGTAGGCCTGTGCAGAAGTTGTGTTCTATGTTGTTGCATGGATTTGTTCTATCTCTTACATGGTAGCTTGTAAGTTCTATGCCAATTTCTTATTCTATACCATTAAATACTAAATATTTTCTCTTGCTACACATGTAAAGGCCAAGTTGGCTTCGACAATAGCATTCAAATTCTTCCTATTGTTCACCACTATCACCCTCTCTCTGATGAATGCGGGCAATGTGAGGTAATCCAGAAAATGTTTCTTGAATTCTTGTATAATATTCTTCTTAAGTTCATCGTATGAAAGATTACATGTTTCCATGACTAGATCTTCATCAAGAGGGACAAATTCCTCTTCCTTGCTCGGGACTAACTCTGTTATTGGAGGTGGTGGAGATTTAATGGTGACCTTTTGTGCACTCAGAATTAGGTCAACATCTTGATTTTGTGGTTCTGGTTCCTCCTCCATGTCTTCAATCTCAATCAATTCCTCAATATATTGAGAAAGCTCCTGATCCTACATGTAATATTCCCAAATTAGCATGCAGCTAATTGGAATATTAATTTTTTTATTTTGTCATTTAGATAGATGAATAAGTGGGTAGGGAGACCCATAAATCTTTTTAGTAGGAATAAAATCCCTATTAATGTGAAAAGGGATCATCTTAATAGCTGGATAAATCACCTCCATGTGTAAATAGGGGCTAAAGCATGTCTACAAGGTTAATTTTGACCAAATCAACAACGTTGGTATGGAGAGAGTGGATCATTAATGGGAGACAACGCATTGTTAATGGGAGATAGTCTCCATGAGAGTAGTGGCTTTAATGAGAGGGACCCAAGGTGAGAAGGCTAACAATGCATATAAGGAAGGGAAAGGCAACCATAGAAGGCATATTAGATTATTATTTATTTTGATCTTTTTAGATCTGGAAATTGTCACGTGACATTTCTATGCATGCTTGTGTTGTTTAGCAGGGTCTGTTGTACTGTTTAGTACAAGGGTGTTCCCGAGAGGGAATCCCACACTCATCCTCAGGGACTTCGATTTCCTACTTAGGAGAGTGATTATTTAGCTGCATATCCATATTCTAGCATCAAGCCAAGCTTCATTATTAAGCTACAACACAGTTTCTGTCAGAGTTGTGTTGTGTTGCAGGGTGCAGCAGTGGAGGATTTCATTGGGCCATTACTGAGCTTTTTTTTCAGTGGGGGAAGCTTTCTTTCCATTGGGAGGCTAGCAAGGAAGGTCCTTGGGCTTTATTTCATATCTTGGCACCAGGCCAACCTATTTCCATCACCTACATCGCAGATTCCCTCATAGACTGTGTTATTCTAGTGAGCATTTGCAGTGGAGGATTCAGTGCTTGATTTGGAGGGTTAGATCTTCAGTGTTGGGATCAAAATTTCACTTGGAGGATCTATTGGAGGAGATATATAAATTCATATTAGTTTCAGCCACCTCCTTCCATTTATTCAGTTGCAGCTGCAATTCAGCCCTAGGGCTACATTCCGACATTTTTCATTTGTGGGTATTTCCGGAAACCCTTTCTCGGTTATCTTGGAAAAGTGTTTGGGAGCCTAGATCTTCACTCCCGGCATTATTTGAGATATATAGTAGTAGATCCATATTTTTATATCTTTATTGTAGCATTTTATGCCCTAAAACTTCATTTTCATGGCTCATGGCATTTGTATAGTAGTATATTTCATGCATTAGCATATTTTCTTATTGGAGGCTTGTTTTGTATTGCTTGAGTGACTTGATCCTCAAGATTTTGTGCTCAATATTGCTGATATGTTTAATAAGATGGCTCTACATTTTTCTCACATGTTGGTGTATTGACTTATTCACTGTTATTTCCATTATTATGTGCTATATTGTTGCTTCTCCTATTTTTGGATATTATAGTGGTACCAAAGCATAATCTTGACTCAGCCTGTGAGTTTTAGCCAATATGTTATAAGAAGAAGAAGAGATCTAAAATGATGGAAGGAATGAGTTTTACCTCATATCTTTTCAGATCTATTAAGAACCTCTCCAAGGAGTTCAAACAAATGAGAATGGAGAGATGCAATGAGACCTCAAGAGGGTTTCAATATGAGGAAGGTCCATGCACTTCCTCTCAGCAGCAGAGAAAACCGGTATTGCATAGAGCTCCAAAGCAATCCACTATGTCTACTTTCTTTGAAGAGGAAGGTGAAAGACATGGGGATGGAGGAAACTTATATCATGAGATTCTAAGTGATTATCTTGTAGAGTACAAGTCTCAATCAAGGGTTTCCAAGGAGAATATAACTCTCCAGCAGTTTATTCATATCAAGGAAGAGAGGAGACCTTGCAGCTATATAAGGATAAAGCACAATATATTTCTACTGTCTACATTTGATGGGTCATCCACTTGCACAGCAAGAGCTTGGAGAAAGGATTTGTATGCATTATTCCTGCTACATCCAGTAATAGAAAGAGAAGTTGTTGAGATTGCAACACTACACCTTGAGGGTGAAGAAAACATTTCGTGGTTCAGCCATTTGAGACATGAAAGAGTGGTTGCATATGCACATTTTACTCAAATGTTGATCAAGAATTTTGATAATAAGAAATTGGAGAAGCCAAGGGAATATGTCCATATTATTATTCCGGAGGAAGAGCAACTTCCACCAACACTTGTTGCATAAGTACTTGCATCAGGAGAAGGAACAATTGCATCATTGCAAAGTGGTCTTGATCTCTGGACACTTAGAGTCCCGTGCATTATTCAGGAGATGCATGAGGAGGAGGAGACTTATACCATCACTACTGCATCAGTAGAGGAGCAACCATCATCACCAACAGTTGGGGAAGCCATCACACCAGAGGAAGAAACCCTTGTAGCAGTACAAGATGTTCCCAAGCTTTACCAAGGTATGAAAATATTTCCACTTCCTATTATTTTAGGACATCATATGGAGGATTGTGGAAACATGCCATCAGGGAAAATGCGTGACCTAGGGTCAAAGCACATTGCTGATTTGGAACATCAGACTATCACTGCGCAGAGGACCCTTGATTGGTTCAAGGAGGAGATATATAGTCATCATGGTATCTCATTGATAAGATACACACAACACTTTGGCTTGGAGTGTAGAGTTTTATAGGATAGGATGAGCATAATCCTAATCAATCCAATGCATAACTATGTGTTCAACATTGTGCATGATCTTGAGACAACATATGCACCATCATGGAGATCAACAGCGCTGTCATTGAGCAACAATGATGAGTTGGGGGCCCAACTATTATTGGGACATTCTGATGAATAACACACTTGTGTAGCAGTGGATAGACAGATGGTTGATGGAGGACATCTTATGATGGATGACATCTCCCATTATTTTGATGGATCCTTCTTGATGAGAACTTCACAGCTCAATGAGAATATTTTGCCTACAAAATATGTGGATTCTTATGGGTTCAACTTGGTCATTGATGAGTGGTATTAATTTGGAGATCTCCAGGAGGTTGCACTTCAACATCCCATGAAGTGCAAAGATAGAAATTTGATTTGGGAGGATGGTATTCTCCATTGGAGGGGTACCAATTGGGAGCATGGTAGGAGGCACCCACAATTGGATGAATGGGTGTGGATGGTGAGAAAGAGGTTGCTGAGACACTTTCAGATCTATGACACAAGGCAGCAGGAGACATGGCTGCACTGGTTACTCTTGAAAGAGTTTGGTCATCATGTGACATATCCTTTTCCAAAGGGTGTGTTGTGGTTTGGGGCATTTCATGGCACCCATATGTTATGGCATCGGAAGATTTGGTTGTATGGGGAATTCTACAAGTCAACTATCATGATGTTACTCTATGACTTGTATGATGATGAGATGAGGAGGCCACAAGGGCTATTGTTGCTTTGGTTACTCTTGGGAGAGTATGTGTTGATTTTCTCCCATACTTTCCATGGTGATTCAGGAGTAGAGGATGGCACAATCATGGTGCAAGGAGGATACTTTTTAGATTTGGAGGATCAAAAGTTACTTCCACATAGGAAGGAGTCTCCCACATTTAGCAACATTATGATATGTGACTTTGGCATTGATCATGCAAAGAGGGAAGTCATGAGATGACAGTAGCCTTATCACAAAGGCCAACAACGTTGTCACTTGGGAGTATGTATTTATTGATGGAGTGTTCCTAGGATCACTTCACATATGATGCAATTGATGGGAAAGAAAGAGATGAGAGTGATGGAGTGGTGGATGGAGACATCTATTACTATGATATGATCTTCTTGACTTGGATCTCCAAGCATAAGAAGAAGGCTTTACATGCAGCACATGGTCCATTCCTTTCCATTCACCAAGGTCTCATGGAGACATATCAAACCAATATGGAGAGATCATTCATGGATCTCATTATCAGCCTACTCTTAGTACATGGTAAGAGTTGTGTTTTTTCACTTATTGATCATCTAACAAAGTATTTACATTCTCTTGACATTTATATATAGCGCATTGCTCCACAAGAGGGCAAGTTTATATTTGGGCTTCATGGTATTTCTAAGACCAACATCAGTGATGGAGATAGTAATTTCTTGTATGGCTTTGGGAAAGTGTTGTGCTATTCTTTGTATGCTCAGTTGATACAGAATTTCATTTACTATTTCCTAGTAGATGAGATAACATGCACAATCAGCAAATTTTTGGGAGATAACTTGCCATATTATGTTCTTAAA
The DNA here is from genome assembly GCA_034641835.2 of Pinus albicaulis. Taxonomy (NCBI): domain Eukaryota; kingdom Viridiplantae; phylum Streptophyta; class Pinopsida; order Pinales; family Pinaceae; genus Pinus; species Pinus albicaulis. The sequence continues at coordinate 1,131,998,843 of CM076579.1, forward strand.
CAACAATTAGTAAAACGACATTGTAACCATTTGGAAAACTGTTGGTACCTTCCATCACTACACATATCCTTCAATATATTTCTCATTTGGATCCCATATTATGATGATATTCTATTGAATTTAAATGGGATGGTTTGGGAAAAAACTAGAGAGGGGGTCTTTAAAGATCCAGTTGCCTTTTTGCCTCTTGAAGGAAACATTATTGCAACCCAATATCAGAAGCAGCTCTACACTTATCATAAGTGGAGAGAGATACAACATGGGATAGAAAATTTGGTCTATCATGTTCATCTATGCATCCCACCTTCATTACAGGAGCCAAAGTTGGAGGATTTTTTCCATGAGTTACCATTTTGGAGGGTGACTCACTTTGTGTGGATGATAGCTTGGGGTTTGGAGCTTCACATGGGGATGAAGGTTCCCAAAATTTTTCAAATTCCATGCCTCAATAAGGCCTCTAGATAGAATATAGTTTTCTCCATGGATATCCCACTACTTCATGATGAGAGCAATTTGGATTTCTCACCAAAGGATTACTTATACATTTGGGAGGATCAACTTGGGGACATATTGATGAGAGAGCTTCTTGTTCATTGGAAAATTTTATCATATGAGGATGCTACAAGAGGAGGAGAGGAGGCTCTTTAGTTCTTTCCTTGTATTTGCTTGAGGAAAAGCAACATTTGGGAGGGGATGACTGTAATTGTAGGATTTAACCCTGAACATAAATTATCTACACACAAATCTTAAAATAGAAAATAAACAATAGCAAGAGCATAAAACATAAAACAGATAAACACAGAGATTTTCCCCTGGATCCCAAATTGGGTCGACCAGCTTGATTTTTCATTATGATCCTTTTAGTGTTACAACACATATATATACATGCCGAAGCATACATAAACCCCAATCCATTAACCCTGGATTAGAACATAACCGTAGTTCCCTTGACCGGATCTACAAAAATACCAGGGGCCGAAAACCATCGAAACCCAAAACCATGTGCAAAACCATGCACAAAACCATGGGCGGATCCGCCTATGAGTGGGTCCGCACAAAAAACAAATTTTGGCCGGGGCGCTGCCCCGGACCCCAACGGTGGGGACTGCTTCGCCCCTCGTGACCCCCCAGCTACGCCCGACGCAACATACAGCGCGTGGGGCTAATCGTGGAAATAATATAACACATACCCAACAGTAATATTCTGAAATTAGTATGCAGCTAATTGGAATATTATTTTTTTCTTTTATCATTTAGATAGATGAATAATTGGGTAGGGATACCCATAAATCTCTTTAGTAGAAATAAAATCCCTCTTAATGTGAAAAGGGATCATCTTAGTAGCTAGATAAAGCACCATCATGTGTGAAAAGGGGATAAGGCATGTGGACAAGGTCAATGTTGACCAAATCAACAACGTTGGTATGGAGAGAGTGGATCATTAATGGGAGACAACACGGTGTTAATGGGAGAAAGACTCCATGAGAGTAGTGGCTTTAATGAGTGGGACCCAAGGTGAGAAGGCTCACAATGCATATAAGGAAGGGCAAGGCAGACTTAGAGGGCATGTTATATGATTATTTATTTTGATCTTTTTAGATCTGGAAATTGTCAGGTGACATTTTTATGCATGCTTTTATTGTTTAGTAGGGTCTGCTATAGTGTTTAGTACAAGGGTGTTCCCGAGCGGGAATCCCACACTCATCCTCAGGGGAATTCAAGTGCCTACTCAGGAGAGTTATTATTGATCTGCATATCCACATTCCGGCATCATACCAAGCTTCAGTCTTCAACTGTCGCGCAGTTTCTATTCAGAGTTGGGTTGTGTTGCAGGGTGCAACAGTGGACAATTTCATTGGGCCATTTCTGAGCTTGTTTTTCAGTGGGGGAATATTTATTTCCATTGGGAGGCCATCAAGGAAGTTCCTTGGGATTTATTTCATATCTTGGCACCGAGAACCTATTTCCATCACCTACAATGCAAATTCCTTCATACACTGCGTTATTCTAGTGAGCATTTGCAGTGGAGGATTCAGTGCTTGATTTGGAGGTTTATATCTTCAGTGTTGCGATCAGCCTTTCACTTGGAGGATATCTTGAAGGAGATATATACATTCATAATAATTTCAGACACTTCCTTCCAGTTATTCAGTTGTAGCTACAATTCATCCCTAGGGCTACATTTCGGCATTTTTCATTTGTGGGTATTTCCGAAAACCCTTTCTGGGTTGTCTTGGAAAAGTGTTTGGGAGCCTAGATCTTCACTCCCAGCATTATTTGAGCTATATAACAGAAGATACATATTGATATATCTTTCTTGTAGCAGTTTATGCCCTAAAACTGCATTTTCATGGCTCATGGCATTTGTATAGCAGTGTATTTCATGTATTATCATATTTTCTTATTGGAGGCTTGTTTTGTATTGCTTGAATGACTTGATCCTCAATATTTTGTGCTAAATATTGCTGACATGTTTAATAATATGGCTCTACATTTGTCTCACGTGTTGGTGTATTGAATTATCCATTGCTATTTCCATTATTGTGTGCTATATTGTTGCTTCTCCTATTTTGGGATATTACACTACATTTGTATGCTCCCCTCTTTTACTGTTGGTCGATTGTTTTCTTTCTCTTCACCTTGTCCTTCTGTTTTTTTCCTTCTATTATTGCACACTTCCTTTCTTCTTCCTGCTTTTTCTTTTTTTCTTTTTCTTTCCTCCTTTTCTCGCGTTCTTACTCCAGTTTTTGTTTTGCTTCCTACAACCTTGGTTCTACTTCCTGCAACCTTAGCTTATATTTATGCTTTTTTTTTACTCTCTCCACCCTCTACCTCCTCTTTGACTCAATTTCTAAAAAAAAATTTCATAACAAGTAGACATGCTTTCATCTTTCGACTTCTTTCTCCACCTGGACTATAAGCAAACTTTTTCTTTCCATTATCCTTCACAGGTATTCTCCCTTCTGATGTCACTGCTTCTAGATTTGTTTCCCTCTGCAGATTAGCCTGTGAATTTCCTACTATACTAATCAGCTTGCGAGGTCTGGATGAATTTTAGAAATTCTTCCATGGATCCTCCTCTGACCAATGAAAATTCCCATTGAGACACTAATAGTGTATTCTTGCACAGTAGTCTTTGAAAATACCATGAGGATCATAGAGATTAAAGCCTCAAGTTCCAAATGACAACTTCTCCATTTCCTTTCCTTCGGTGTCTGTGATTTTGATATCCTTGATCTCGCACAATCTAACTTCCAATGGAAGAGTGGGCCATGGTTCTTTCTTCTTCCTGTGCAAGGTTGATGGAAACCCTATGGCGAGATCATATGACACTTCTTGCATGAAAATCTTGTCGATGGCATACTTGGAAAAAGATGTGACAACTTTTGGGCACCAAACATTCTAAGGAAGGTGTCATCCGATGAGGCAAACCAAACTGCGATCTCTGATATTTCCTCCATTTCTCCTTGTGACATGCAAGGTGGTTCCTCTTTAAATATAAGCTTATATAATGGAATGATTAAGTGGTCAATTGGTTGTTTCCTAACTCTTTGATGACTACAATCTAAAAGCATCTTGCAATATACATACACGGTAGGGTCTCATGGTGTCCATGTCCACTCAATTCTATGAAATGTAACATGTGCATAGATCACATACAGTAAGTATGAAGACATATAGAACCTTGCTTTCCTGCCCTTGGGTGGATTTTTGGCATGTGCTACATGGGCTCTCAACTATCGAGCCAACAAATCTGACCAGTTGAATGGCTTCCCCTTGTTCACAACCTGGATTAATAATGCTACCCACCCTTGAGGAAAGGTCTCCATTCTCTATTGGCTATAAATTTTGCAAGCTAGGATAAATAAGAGCTTTTAGGAAATCCTGAGGGACTTTGTCCTGTATGAATGGGTAGGTGTTTGTAAAAAATTTGATGGCTCTTTCGCCCAACCTTTAACAATATCTCTTGTTCTCACATAGTTGTTGGTGGCATAGAAGTATGAGTCCATGAGTGTTAATATCTCAGGTAAATGGTACATAACCTAATAATATTATGCCAGAAATGTAGCAATATTTTGTTCGTTGTAATTATTCAATTTCATGGTCTTCACATAAATATGTGAAATAATCTAGCTAATGACAATTGCACATGGGAAAGCTATATATATGCATGCAACCCTGTGTAATCCTGATTTTTGAACTTTGAGGTATACTTTTCGATCCCATAAATTTGCCTTGAATTTATTTTTTGAAAATCATCCTTAACTGTATTTCATGTTAAATCTAACTCCTTTTCCAAAAACAGTTGAGTTTCCACATACACTAGAAAGTTAACTGGAATTTGCTCAAATACTTCCCTAGTACTTATTTTAGTGGCATATTTTGAAGCAAATATCTTAGGGGCCATGGTTACAATGACTGCTGGAGAGAAGTGTTCAATATCTACAGTACCTGTGGGACAGAAAAGGCACTCATGGCAAGCAAAAAATAGTTTTTTCAAATCTACCTTCAAAGTAAGATCATGCAGCAAATTAGTAAATTAGAGAGAAAGATTGCACAATTTTCTGGATCAAGTGAGTGAGACTGGCTATGAGAACTACACATTTATAATTCCCAGCATCCAAGGGTGCATACTGATACTTGAGACTGTGCAATGCACAATTTAGCCCGGGAAGTGACTAGGAGAGAATGTGCATTGCGCAATATCAGTGGCCAAGGTGGAAGACTGAGCCCCAGAACTGCACAATATGAATTTGAGCCATCCTCTACCACATATTTCACAGTATTAGATGCCAAGATCTCCAATTGAGCCTCATACTTGCACAATGCCTAGTTAGGAAAGGTGAAAATTGGTCAAGGGAAAGTTAATATCTTCCCGATGAAAGTGTGGGATACAAGCATATATAAGTGATGATGTGAGTTTGAGTGTATATTTGAGTAAGTATAAATTAATTAATGTAAATAAAGTGCATAAACTCAATCAAATGGAAGGAATATCAAATATGTGAAGAGAGTCGTCGTAACAGAAACCATTGGTGCACAAACAAGAAAACGGATGCGACACTTTTGAAAGGAAAACAAAAACTTGAAACAAAACTTCTACAAGCTAATATAAGTTAAAATTCCAAAAAATAAAAATAGAAACAAGAAAAACAACACTCATAGAAGTGAAACAATAAAAAGCGACAAAAAAGCAGCAAAAGTTGACAAAAGAAAAACTCACTCGAAAAATCAACGACAACTGTACCAAATGTTCCTTGATCTCCTTAGGAAATCTAGAGCTCTAAAATTGAATGGTAAAATGAGATCTAGAGGCATCAGTTAAATATATTTGATCGAATTATGTTTTATGATGCACATTCCTGAAATCAAGGAAAAAAAGACACTTGGCAAAAATTTCTAAAAGTAGTGAATGTGCCTTCTACGAGAACCTAATAATGGATCCCTATTTTATAGGGATTCTTTTTTACTTTTTAGCTTCTTCTTCTTTTTCGAGAAACTTGTCATGCACACTACTGGGAAATATTGTGCAATTCTAGGGAATTGGGCAACTTTCCAGCTTAGTGCATTACGTAGTTTCTGAGCTCAAGGGAAGGATTGTGTAAGTTATGGGCACAACGTTGGGCTTCCTTCCATAACTACAAAGTTTCTGAGCTTAAGGCAGAACTGCAAGTCAATATTGCGCAATTCTAATCATCAAGGCTGGCTTTCCCTCATGGATTGTGCAATTTCTAGAGGCAAGCCCAAAATTACTATAAGACCAAGTCAGGAGGTTAGCTTGTGACTTAAAAAGGTCAACTAAGTGTGAAAAAAAGAAAACACAAGCACATATGAAAAGGATAAGTCTCAATCAAATGATGAATACTTGACGAAAGTACAATATAAGCTCTTGTGGATAGGAAGAAAGGCTCGAAAATCGAAGCATAAGAAAAAATTTGGAGGGTGGTTCTAGTCGCTACAACACTTGGCGACGCATTGGTAGAACTCTAGCTCTACGAATGCATCTTGGCTCATGCAAAACAAATCTAACTCTTCCAGAAGTATTATTCATTTCATTAATCATCATAGCTTATTCACTTATTTTGAGTTAAGTATGTATTCCCTACCATTCTATTTATCGAAGGCACGCTAACCAAGCCAAGTCAAAATGATTTTTTTCGATTGGGGATGAGGTGTATATAGATGCATAAATAAAATAAATTGTTAGATTCTTAGTTTTATTCTCTGGTGTTTCTCCGCTGCCAGTAGGCCAAGATAGTACCCCGACTGAGTCACTTCAGGAACACAAACATTTCTCTCCTGCTAGCGAGCCTAGAGAGTACCCCAGTGGAGTTGCTTACTTCACCTCTTTGTGCAGGAATCCTTTCTCTTCTTTTTCCCTTCATTTTATTTTTTCATTTTTTTTCCTTTTTTTTGTTCATAGAAATTTGCATAGGAACTTATTTATTTCATGGGGCAGAAGAGGGATCCCGACTTATTGAGAGAAGAAGAGGTTGCCCCTTTAGATAAGGATATTTATATACACCTCTGACATACTTGTTAAGGTTTTCCTCCCCTCCTTACTTTACTTGACTTAGTTGACAAGGATTAATTGAAAAATAAAAGACCGATTAGAGCAGGCAGTACTAGTTAAAGATTCAAACATCCTGATTTCACTGTGATTTTATCTAAGAAGGAACATATTTTCCATCTAAGTATCATCGACTAAAATAATGCAAGATTCATGCAAAGGAGGAAATAGACATATAACCAAGCATTGATAGTAGCACATCTTTCCTCTTGGACTTCACCATGCTTTCTTCAGAATCCAAACACGCTCTCATGCGGAAACTATCCTATAACTGAAAATAAAACAAACAAAATAAATAAGCAAGCAGAAATTAAATGACATAAAAGAACATAAAAGAAAAAAAAATACTCCTACTCTTAACCTAATCAGAGCATAGGCCAAAATTACGTGAAATTATACATCCAGTGTAGCCATTGGTGCATTGGCTGGCCTATGTAAGCGAGGGAATGCATGTCAAGAAAGATATTAAAGACTAAAAATAAACTAAAAAGATAAGGCAATACAAACCAAAATGTTCGAAGTTTGAAAGTGCACACAAAAAATTAAAATAGAAACGTGCGTAAAATACATTTTTTGGATGTATTGTGGTGTTTAGACACATTGCGACTCAAAGACATGCAAGAAAAAAATTTCAAACTGCGAAAATGGGTGAACATAAAGAAAGAAGAAAAAAAATGTTCTGCAACCGTGCTCGCCAGATATGACTCCTCTGAGTACTGAATGATACGATCGTGTGATACAAATGGAGGATGCAAAAAATGTAAAATAAATTGATTTTCAATGTGTGTGAGAGAGTGATGAGGAGCATTGAAAGATTCAAAATTATTCTGATCAGAAGTGGAACTACCTCATGACTATGAAAACCTGACATAACCGTCATCTCAGCCTGAAGTTCCTCGACAACTTGGCGAATTTCCTCTTCATCAGATGATGGGTCATCAAATATTTGTGGCTTGGAAATATCAGGAGAAGGAAAATCAAAATCGTGACCAAATGAATCAATGAAATGGTCATGACAGCCACGATCAGAAAGTTCAAGATTACAGACAAAGGCATACTCATGATCTAACGAATCGTAAAGAAGGGCAGATTCTTAATAAAAAATTTCACCCTCTATATCTTCAAAATTATGAGATGATAAATTAGGAAAATCAAGAAGAGAGAAATTTTTCTCTTTGCATTTGGATGAAAAAATGACATTCCACATGTTCTTAGAATGATTGGAAGCAGTAATATATTCATAAATTAATTCTTCACGATATTCAACAAGAATGACAGAATCATGGAAAATGTCAAGATAATGAGGGAGAGGTTCAAAAGGAAGAAGATCATCCTTCATCATAGATACTTGTTTAGATGTTGACTCCCACACATAATCATCATAAATGATATTGCAAGTTTCCTTCTCGACACCAAATCCATCCAAAAATTGGTCCTCATGAACATCAAGAGAAATATTTGAAACAAGTGAACACAACAACCCACAATCCAGAGGACCAAAGGAACCAAAGGATGGAGTACGAGGAGATAACACTTCATCGTAACAATCAGATTAATTGTCCAAACCTGAGCTAAAATTCTGAGTACATGGGGTGGGAGAAGATGGTGGTATACCAGCAGATGAATTCTCAATTCATCCCACCTCAACCTGTGGAAATATATTTTTTTGATGAGAAGGATATGGAGGGTTTCTAGGAACAACAAATTTGTCCGTCACAGATTTATAAGCTCTCTTATCGACGCATGTTGGGAGAGGTTCGAAAGATTCAAGTTCGTGCAGATTATTCGAAATGTAAACAAGATATTGGAATCTCCCTAACAAGAAAGGCCAATCAACTTCATCTTCAGGAAATTCAAAGAAAATATGAATGAAACGATCGTGAAAATCCTCAAGAGACTCATCAGGTGCTTTTCATAATTTAAAATTTTCTTGCACAGATATTTTTTATCATACATATCAAAATTTCGGAACAGTTGTGTGACAAGATGTTCGAAAGAGTGTATGGAAGAATCAAGCAATTTATTACATCATTCCCTTACGTGCCCTTCAAACGTGATAATGAACAACCTACAACCAACATCCTCGCAGTGGATGTTGTGTTTCATGCAGAATTCAAGAAAACGAGCAATGTGCTCAAATAAGTTTTTCTCACCCTCGACATTGAATTTTAGATTTGACAAGACATTAATAATTCTCGTCGGCAATTTCATATTTTCGAGTCTAGAAAATCATGTTAGGTTATGGTTTGGGGAGAATCCATAAAGGAATTCAAACACACTTCATGGGTTCATCTTTTCATCTAGCCCTCCTTCTAGCGCAGAAATGTTTTCGGTGTTGGAACCCCCAACATTCAGGGGATCTCCCTGATATGATGTCCCAATTAGACCTCACATTATTTGGAGTAGGAGTCCCAACAGTGGGGTGTTAATGACATTATTTGGTTGCGAATATGCATAGAGTGATGCACGGTGTCTTTTCTGAGAACAAGTGTGTATCCCTGCGGAAATTCAAGTGTGATGCATGAAGGTTCTAACACACGAATGGAAAAGGAAGTGAGCCCCTTATAAACTTGTAATAGTACTCATCTTAAAAGAAACATGCGCACATAATGACATCACAAGATAATATGTGAAATATTTCACAACTTAACTGTGATGAATTAATACAACCGTGTACCAATGCAAACAAAGTATTTCATAAGCATAAGCATAAGTTAAATAACATACATTGCATATAAAACAAGAATAGTCTTACTATGTCCACAACATATGCATGAAAGCATGTTGGCTCTAAGTTTTATTAAAAGTGAAATTTCCGATCATACATACACCATTGACGAAAACTAGCCCCAATAGTAGAATGTGAAGTCAACAACACCTTCTCCTCCAAATAAGTATACTCCCTCTACGCTACAAAGAAGACACGACTCTCACAAAAATATCAATCTCTTCATAAGCCTAAGCCTCACTAAAATATTGACTCCCAAATGCCCTTTACATGATTTATGAGGATCTATTTATAACAAAGGGGGTGATTCTTCACATACCCCTTTGTGACTCTTATACTCCCCTCATGACTCTTCAACTTCTTTACAAAATGACTCATTACATTACATCATGACTATTCACATTCCAATATTGACACTTGGAATTTAATGTTACACAAAATTACAAATAATATTACATTTTACATTCATACCCATATAAGAAAAATAGGGTAGAGACAAATTTACATCCTAACAAGACAAAACACTATGATGCTTGAGTTTAGGGAAACTCTAGCTCAACAACTTCCACTTGATGCTCATCGGTCACATATTGGTTCCAATATCGGTACTATGTGATGACATCCCCAAACTGTGTGATATTTTCTGGATGGAAGCTTACTGCATCCTCCATAGCATTTGGGTACAATAATTTGGAGCCAGATTTAAATTCCCTCTCAAGCAGTGGCAACATTGTTATAATCTGGAAAGGACCACCGATGTATTTTTTCATGTTATGTCTATTCATCTCCAAAATTTTCTCCTTGGTGGAAATATGTCTAAGATTCTCCAAACACTCTTCGAACTCCTACCTGACCTATTGTTCACGTTTGGCTTCGATGATTGAGCCAACTGATGGGTTCCCATGTGCTTTCACCAAGAAAACCAAACTATTATATAATTGTACATATGAGGCTTGAATATTTCCAATGAATGAGGGGATTTGATTTTTGTTTTGAATCAACATTCAAACTCTTTGTTTCTCCAGATCTACCTGTGTATGTGTGTTTGGCACATGAATGTACCAAATCACACCTGCTTAAGAGGAGTGGTTTTTCCCTCTTAAGTTCTTGGTCACAGGCAGAAAATAAAAGGATTCAAGCAAGTTAGGAAACATGCTAGGACATAAACATACTAAATAGTGAAATAGCATGCATATTCAAACAAAAACTAAACTAAAACAAATAATACAAAATCTCTAAACATAGTCAAACAAATTAAATAATCCAAACGATGGTGCTTACGTCCCATCTTATTGAGTGCTGGTAGGAATGAAGGATGAAACATTTACCCACTTGCTAAGGGGCCCTTAGAACTAGGGAGTTCTAAGTCCCGACACAAGGATGTCTTTACTTCCAAGCTACCTTGGTGCAAATTCTCCCTCTCTTTACTCCGGTGGACTGGAGTTGTTGGATGGCCAACAACTGAGTCCCCCTTATCTCTGCTCTGGATCAGACACTGCTAGATTGCTCGGGGAAATTCTGGCCAGCATAACAATGTGTTCTCATATTTTTCATCTCTTGGTGACCTTTTATAGGAGAATTCAAACTCTCCTTCCCTTTCTTGGTACATTGATGGAACAGTGACCCAAGAGAGGAGGTTGATTCCATTGTGTGCCACATTTATTCCATTATGTGCTCCCTTGAGGTCCTAATGAGGCTTGGGCGATTATCCTTAGGTGGCCTCAAGCGTGGGATCAATGTTATGGAGTGTGCCTTATGGTCCTAGAAAGTGACTTCCACCACTCTCAGGTCCGTGCGGATTTTTTAGAAAAATCCACGCAAAGGTGCACTTATAGAAGAAAAGTGCGCGTAAATGCGCATTTTACTAGTTCCTTCATTGCACAATTTTATTTTTCCTCTTAGACCTTAGAGATTTTTAAATACTTCATATTCTCTAATGTGTCTTAGCCCTGTAAATCCTTCTGTTTGACATTAAATAATGTCATCTTTACTTTTCTGATTTCCAGTGATAACAGTTGCCCCCTAATGTGTGAGGTCTAGGAAGAATAGTATAGCCGAAATACATTATAGTTTCTTTTTTATGTACTGTGTGGAGAGAGAGAGAGAGAGAGACTTGCTTTTAGCACTGAGTTGGACACATCTTACACTGGGTCGAAGAGCGACCATCTCCTATGGTAACCCTGCAAGAAATCGTATAATACAATAAATACAATTTTTCTACGAGGAGAGCATGTCCCATGCTCGTGATGCTTTGGCTAGCTAAACAAATCTACTTGGTAGATATAAATTTTGTTTGTGTCACTAGTATGGTAGTGATCTGTTAGTTTATGACGATGACTTTTAACTCCCTCAGGGGTTTTTTCACTTTGAAAATAAGTGTAATGTGGTACCCAGATGCATAACATTGGCATGGCATATAAATGTGCATTGTCCGCATGGGTGTCTGACTGGGACCTTCCCGTGTAAGCATTGTTGAAAGTGATGCTTATAAAGTCACGGGTCTTCGACGAATTTGATCGAAGTGCAATGGTTGTAAGGTACGATACCATCTTGACATGAAATCTTGTGTTGTAGTTGAATGTCAGGAGGATTAATGACATCTATGGGCAATGATGCCTCCCACAGTGCCACCCAAGGATGTCCCTTTTGTGGAGAGGGGTGATCCAAGGTACCACTCCCTTTTTGGAAAATAGGTGTTGATGTCAACAAAAAGGAAGCCTCAACTGAACAAGAGAGTCACTAATACAAGGGATCAGGATCCTGGATGTGATTGATTTAACATAGGCAGGATGGCGAGGGGTGACTGAAAACTGATGATAGATACAGTGGCCCAAGGTTGTAGTATAAAAAGCAGCTTGGCGATAGTCATAACTATTTCTGATGGGGAAATCCCTAGATTCGGTAGGACATCCAGGGTGGTTATATATTGGTTATGAATTTCATGGTAGCTTATGCGTGAGGGTGTGATACTCCAACCAAAGGTGACCAAGGACTGCTGCCATGGGAGAAAAAAGGGATGGGTGGGTGGGGGACATAGTGCATCGTTTATGGTCTTTGTACACTTACCAAAAGAATAGAATAATGGGGTTTTGTTTGTACAAAACACAGAGATGGGTGCCCCAAAACATGAAATTTTTCACTCACTGATGATGTGAGGAAGTTGTTTTTGTTAAGGGTGGGGGCCCCATTGGTTGGTCTCGTATGTGGGATTGATGAAGCAGATGGAAAATGTCATAGATGGGCTCTACTGATGGAGATATGGTAGGCCAAATGCAAGGCTTGGTAGTGAAATTTTGATCTGCTTGCAAAACCTATTAGTCCAAGAAAGGGGTTTTATTTCGATATGGTAAAACTTGACCTGATGCATGGCGGGTCAATGGGCATGAGGTGCTTCCCAAAATGAAGTGGTATGGCCATGGCGTCGTTATTTTTGTGATATATGGTCTACTGTGGGTGACGGGCACCATGGAGGGGAGGCTCTAACGACCAATGAGAATGTTTATCATGTGCAAGGTGGGGTGATGATAAATATGGTCGGGTGTTTCGAAACTATGGTTAATTTCTAATGGAGAAATGATGTCAAGATATGCAGATTTTTTCTGGGACTCTATCATGTTGAGGGTGGAATGGTACCTGCTCTAGAACTTTCAGTGGATGGAGTGGTGGATGGTTTGCACACTACCTGCAAAATCAAATACCCCAAGTGAAAGCATCTTCTTTATTCAAATATTATTGAAAGACATGTGCTTTAAAAATAAGACGAGAGAGGGCATACCTATCGGCACTGAAAATTTATTTTTTCAGGGATGCAAGTGTGTGGAACCGCCCTTGGGCATTATGGAGTGTTGATCACAGTGCTGCTTTCGGTCCGGTAATTGGGCATTCTGAGCTCACGATATGGTCCTCGAAAGTTCCTGAAAAGTGCAACATATAGGTGGATATTACTCAATTCAATTCATTTGTGTCAATTGAGCATTCGATGTGTTGAGAGGTCAGAGACTTCTCCAGAGCATTTATTGCCGTTGCGGTCAACCTGAGTACCCGGGACTAGTGATTTTTGAGTTAGGTAGGCTCCATGACGTCCTGCATTTTAATTTTTTTAGTGTGTTGGTTCTAGGGTCCATTCAAGATGGGTTTGTATGGATCCTAGGCTAGTTTTTGCTTTGACTGCGCAGGCGATTAAGGTACAAGCACGCAACTTGCGCACAAAAATCAGGTTATGCGCGCACTTATCATGTCTGTCCTAACTTTAGGTGCGCCCTTGGTACATCTATGAGAGAAACAAACGCGCTCTCCTTGCGTTTGTCTAAGGAATAGGCGCGCAGAGGGCCGAAGCTATTTTTTGCAAAAATTTGAGAAATTTTGTCTATTTTTCAGTGTGACTGATGTGTGCCTATTTTATGATAGAATGTTGTGGAGGGATAGGGATTGGCCTAATCTTCGGGCCAGTTTGGTTGCTGATGGTCACGCGTGCCAACAGTTGGCGCATTGGGGTCTTCTCAAATTCATGGAGAATGACCTGCTACGATCACAGGATCGTCTTCTGCGCTACCTAATCTGATGTTGGAACAGGCGGCGCAAGGTGATGGTGTTGCGGGGGTGTGACCTTGTTATCCATCCCGAGATGAATATCTATTTTGTGACCAGGTTTTTGCCTCAGGGTGAGGCTCTTCCTTATCCATTTCCTCCTGGGAGAGTGGATCTTGAGTGATTTTCATCAGGCCATTGTGGCGGGGTGCCCCTTATGGAGGGGTGCATAAAAATTTCTACTGTGACTGACTTGGCTGAGCGGTGTGTTCTGGAGGCCATTTCACGACTGGTGGGGTTGTCTGCTCCTCATCTGGCATCGGAACCGTAGACGGGTGTTTTGCGTCAGCTGAGGGCCGGACACTTCTTCGACTTTTCCCGTTTATGTTATGATGGGATGTTATCGCAGCTTTACAAGGTCCAATATGGATCGAAGTTGTTCACTTATGCTAGCATTCTATGCAGCATCATGTATGAGCGAGTGGTGCTGCTGAGACCTACGGTGGTTGTGTTTGCTAGGGGACCACGGGAGCCTCGCATGAGGAGGTGGGCCCCTGTGATGTGCCGCGGAGGGGGAGCTAGGGTGGGGAGTTATTGGAACGCTACCATGGAGGCCTGGTTTGATGCCAATCCTTAGATGTTCCTGTCATTCCCTTATGCATGGATGGACTTTCGGGGAGACCCAGACATGGGTCTACCCGGTGGATATGCTTGGAGGCCAGCAGGTATGTTTTTATTTTTTCTGCATTTACTTGAGTATTTATGTTTTGTATGTGTATAATGCTGAAACTGACATATTTTTGTTACTCTTACAAATGTTGGTGAGGTCGGACGTCCCGTGGCTCAGTTGGTGGGACACCATCCGATTTGGTGACCTCGAGGAGCTCGCGGAGGACAAGGAGGAGCTCTAGAGAAGCCTTTGGGTGGACCACCTCGAAGGGGGGTTGGTCCCTCGGGGGAGGGAAGTAGCTTGGCTGCTGCTCAGCGGGCTCGTGTCGAGGCGGCAGAGGCTCGCGTTGCTGAGATGACAGATCAGGTGGATGCTCTAGAGGTCAGAGCTCGGGTGGTAGAGGATGCATGGGGTCAAGTGGACTGCTTGACCCAGGGGATTCCTACCCGATGTTTTGTGGATGACCTCAACGATGCATGGCTATAGATACTGATGGCCGAGGAGAGGGGCTATTAGCCGGTTTTGCGCCAGGTGGCGGTGCCCCACCTGGGGGAGAACCACCCTAGATTTTTGTTGTGCACGGGAAAAGCACCCATTATGAGGATGCTTCCCCTATTTTTTTTTACTTTTATATTTATATATTTTGCGTTGAATTACGGGTCAGAGACACTATTTTTTTACTCAGACACATATATTTTTTGGTATATATGAGAGAGATATTTTTTGTGGCTCTACATGGTGTGTCCCTTGTTTTTTTTATGGATTATGCTATGTTGATGGATATCTATGTTTTCTATATTTTTTGTTTTTTATGTATGATGATTTATCCGAGATGCATTCCAGTTTAGAACATTGTTAGCTATGCGATCAACTATTTGGTTTTGACTTCTTGGTACATGTGTGAATGTAATGTGGTCAAACTGTCAGCTTAATATTTTTGCACGCAAGTATTTTCTAAACAAATGTGAATCGTGTATCTTAAATGCTTGGTTTAACTATGAGACTACTCACTGGGAATCAAGGTAGGTATATGCCCTAATTGAGGGCATCGCACATAAGTCTAATGACGATGTCATATTCTGCCTAATTGTTTGTTGTTGAGCCGATACAAACACCATTGGTGCAGAGTGTTGATCAGTCAGGGTGATAGATAACCCAGGTGGCTGTTGCTAACCTTTGAGACCATCGCGATGCTCCATCAGCAAATCCGAAGTAATGGTCAGGTTGTTAATCCATTGTGACACTAGAGCGCGTTTTGTAACAAATATTTTCGTCAAAAATTTAAAGTGTTTGCGTCTGTGTACATTAACTCTAGGGGTGGGCCTTCTCAGCCCTTATGGGTAATATTTCTTGAGATAAAGGCCGTTGATGGGGTTGCTAAGGCATGTTCCATCCGACTCTGTCAAGATGTATGCCCCCTTGACGAGGCAATGTTTTACGATGTAGGCTCCTTTCCAAAAATTTTCTAACTTTCCTGGCCCTAGGGCTTATTTTGCGACATCATAGCGGAGGACTAGCTCTCCCTTAGTGAATGAGCGAGGGTTGATGTGGCGGTCGAATGATGCTTTTACCTATTTCTTATGGGCCTCGTTGTTTTGCAGACATTTCCATTAGCTTTCATCGTCAAACTCTAGTTGTACTAAACGTTGTTCTAGAGGTTTGGTATCATTGATGAGTTTGATGGCGGCATGTGAATTCGGGATCTCGAGGAAATCAATGCAAAAGCGTAGGGTACCCTGATTTTTTACGACGGGAACGGGGTTGGGGGCCCAAGGTGTGCGGGAAACATGAGTCCTATTTCTGATCCATGATGATATGAATCGTATATGGTGTATCTTGTCTTTGGCATTTGGTGGGGGAAGAATTTCCGTGATGGGAGCTTGCGTGAGCGCAAGGCTAGATCCTTCATTAGAATGGCCACTTTCCGGTAGGTGGAAGTTGTGCCTGATGCGGAGGTGCTTGAATGTTTCCATTAGCGAGCATACCTCTGGTTTGTGGTTATTGCCAGTGAAAATGGTGCACGGTACCATTGTACTAACTGAGTAGATTGTGTGAGAATCAACACTACTCCTTGTCCCAGAAGTGGATGCTCGGAAGGGATCCGATGTAGAAGATGAGGTCTTCTGCTTCCATTTCCGAGTTTTTGGATTGGGTATGTCTAACTCTTTTGGGGAGTGTAGACTTAACAGTGCTCTTGCTGCTCTAAGCTTCGGGATATGATCACATTTTATTGTATGATGGAAGTGTGAACAAATCCGGAAATGGTTGTGGGTGATTTTCTCTTAGATAGAGAGATGTCTCTGCGGGAGAGAAGATACTATGCGAAAATTGTTTGTGAGGTGATTTAGTTCTTTGCACTAATCAACCCATTGGATGATCAGGTTGCATAGTCTACATGTTATCCTAGGTTGAACCTAGGTCATGCTTGGTTGGCGCATCATCCCATCTTGCCCATTACGCCGATGTGTATATGGAGTAGATTGCTTGGGGGCATTCTGCCTTCTATATTGGTTGAGGAGATCTTTGCTTTTCTTCTCTAATGTATCTATCATATCAATTAGAGGAAAAAATCGTGGGATAGAAGCACGGCTCCGCTCATGGTGATTTCCCTGACACACTAGGCAAAACATCCTAGATATGGGGTTCTCATCCTGCTCGCTTAACGGCGAGACTGGGTACTAGCAGCGTAGCGCTTCTAAGTTAGGACAAGTGGCGACCACATGATTGGGTGTTTTACATAACTTACATGTTGTTCTTCTCTGCAGAGGGCGGGTGGGGGTAACTAGGGGTTCCCCAATTGGTCATTTTTCAGATGACAGAAAGAAGATGGATCTACTCGTCACATCTTCTTGAGTTTTCGACTTGTTCATGGATTCGTTGTCTGAGCCATCTTCCTGGGAGAGGCGGACTATAGCTGAGCACAAAATAGCTAGTGCTAAGCAAAATCGGGGGATATAATGGCACTGTTCTAAAATGTGGTTGTCCGCACATAAAGGAAAAGTGAATTGCATTGCTCGAAAACCAACATATTAAATGCACTCTATTGGATACCACCTAAGGATGAGTTCCAGGGCTGCACATTCCTTGATGAACTAACCACGTTCATCGCACAGTGCACATCGTATGACAGTAGGAGGGAATATGAAAGGGAGCCTTTCTGGTTACTGTCATTCCTCCTGCAGGTATAGAATAATGCAAGGTTCATCTCCAGATGACTAGGTGGAGGAATCCTCTTGATAGTATTGCTCAATGGCATGTAAGGCATCCCTATATCATGGGATCTCTGGGAAATGGTGGGTATAGTGCCCAGAATTGCTGCAGATAGCACATGCATGATTTGTACACAATTCTTTGCCTTGACTTTTGGTGGCAGGTTACTTTTTACAGGAACTTGTTGTCGCGATGTCTACCGCAGAGCTAAGGAGTGGTTTTAATTCATCCAACTCTGGGAAGATGTGGGTAGGGTGGCCTTCTACATCACATATGGCGCAGCGTGGTGATTCTCATGGCGTGGTGGGATTCTCCACCTTATTTCCTTTTCTATTGGTGTTCTTGGTTGTAATCATAGGCTTTCCGGTAGGATTTACCTGTGCAGGGATGTTTGTGACAGTCTCCTTAATGGGTGGGGCCTCCTCGGTACTGAGGGGGAATAACCCTGTAGAGGTGATGTGTGTGGCTCCCATCCCATTAGGTGGGATGAGGTACCAAAATGGGATTTCAAAAGATACATTTGGTAACACCACGGTGGCCAAGACCTGTTGGGATACAAAACTAGCTGGGGGGTAGAGGAAAGGAGTTTGGGAGGCGATGTAAGCTAAAGAGGTTGTCATGGCTAAGGAATCGGTGTCATTACTGCTTGTCTCTGTGTCTTGGCTGGCTTCAGTGCTTGATGAGGACATCATGCACACCAGGGCTTCTGTGACAGTTGGTGACAACTCAAGTATAACAGGGGGGTCTCCTAGGAATGACCCAAGGATGGACGATGGTTTAAACTGGTCGGGGTCATATTCTTGGTACCTTGTAAGTGTCTCGTTGGATGTGTCTACGTAGGGTAGAATGATATTAGTATTTGTTAGGGGTCGATTTTCGCTATGTGTCAACTAGTCGACAGTAATGATGTGGTCCTCATCGGGGAACATCATAGTTCGGAAGACGAAGGAGGTTATGGCTGACATGGCGTACATATAACTCCAACCAAGGAGTATATTGTAATCCAGTTGGGTGTCCAAGACTTCAATGTCTATAAGGACCATCTTGCTGGCTAAGCAGATTGGGACAATTTTGGTAGAGACTGAAAAGGGCTGAAGGGTGTCCATCATATGCTCTAAGCGTGATGTCTGATGGCTTTATTTTGGGAGACACTAACTTCTACCAGACGTTCTTTGACATGATGCATGTGGATGCACCCTCGTCAATTATACATCGGTGGATGGTGATTTTTTGAATTGACACCGGTATCTGAAAGGCGACCATCAAGGGAAGCCTAGGGGTGGATTTGTCTAAATCAAAAGCCATTAGGCACGAATCAACAGGGTCGATGGCGCCTAATGCAGAAAGTAAGGATTTCCTTTGCTTTGGGCATGAATGTAATACCTCCAAAGCTAACATAGAGGTGGGAGATTGAGCTAGATCATCCACAATGCTATAGTTATGAGTTTCTTTGGAATGGTTTCCTACCCGCCCAGTTGGTCCCTTAGACATTTTTGGAAAAGGTTCAATACGAATCTTTGATACGGTCAAAGGTGTTATTGGTGCACTTGTACTAGCCCTTGACAAATTGGTGTCTGGTGGGGTATCGTAATTTCAATTTTGTGTCTGAGAAAACATTTCCTCACTAGTCATGTAGATTTTGTGGTTGTTTTTTCCGGAATTGTCGGGAGTTTGTTGCTGTTGCTGAGTGCTAACTGTCCCTTGATGGGGGAAGGGCTCCTACATAACTGTTGTCTGCTGAGAGGATCCCCCTTATCCATGGTTACCTTGAAGCTTCTTCAGCTCAGGGAGGTTGGGACAGTGGTGAGTGTAATGGCCGTACTCACCACAGATTTAGCAAGAGTAGTTTGTCCGGAGATTTTCCCTCTTGTTCTTCCTTTGGGGGTTACTTGGTTCCTAGTTTTGATTTCAGTTGGAGTTGCCTCCAGTCTGAGATCGCAGAGGGCATTGTTGATTGTTTCCCCCCTGTCTACGATTTTCCTTAGGCTTTTTTCTTTATTTTTTTCTTAACCGCGTTGGGAGGAAAATTTGGATTCTCCTTATTGTATGGTTGGTGCGGTTGGGCTAGGGAAGGTTGCACAAATTTCACATGTGCATTATTCTCCATGGGTGGGTTTTGTGATGGGGAATGGGCATATTGTAGTCACTGGTTTATAAATGGCTGTTGGGGGGGGGATCTTCCATCAGCGTGTATAGCTGCGTACTAGGTCCCCTGAGCCATAGGATAGGGTCCTCCATGTTGATGGTGGTACGACGACGCCCTACTGGTGAAATTTTGCGAAGGTGCAAGATGACTTTGGTAGCTGTTGAACCTCAGGATTACCCTCTCTTTAACAGTTTTTCTCACCTCTTTCCATCAATTTTACATAAGATCATAAACCCTAATCAATGAAGAATGCTAGGTTTTGTCTTAAGGATGCATTTAAATGATTGTCATATTATATTTTCATGATTTTTCTATTTGGATAAGTTTTTGCAATTTAGCTACAGAATGCAGCCTATTCTACAGCTAATTGTGCATTATGTAGCCACTCTTATGGTTTAGCAGGTTCCAGGTGTCAGCTGAGGATTTGGGCCACATGGGTGTTTCTATAATCATGCCTACATGGATCCTATCCTACTCACTTGGTCCAAATCGACATAAAAAGGAGCCTAAACTCATGGTCAAAGATACAAGTCAAAATACGTTACCTGCAGCAGTAAGACTCCTTATTTTATCTTCTTATAAAATCATGAGTCCAACAGTCCTATTTCAATTGCAATTCGAGTTAGACACCTGTAGCTAGTTTAACTCGTAATCAGTTATGTAGTTTCTCTTTAGATATTGGTTCCACATAACCGAGAGACAGTTCAGTACAGTTCAGATTTCTAAGTGTAAACTCTGTTTCCAGACTTTATTTTCATCATAACAAGAAGTTAAATTTGCCAACGATTGCTTGATTGCACCTTTAACAAGCTAGGAGTTCAACCACATCATTTGCAGATGGCCCCTGCTTCTGAAGGAGGTTTTTATTTGTGTTTTTAGTTAAATTTCCTTTACTCTGTTTCAGCAATTTCTGTTTCTAATTAGGCTTATGCTTCATTTTCATTTTTCAAATAGTTTAATGATAAATCAAAATTGTGCAGACTTACTCTTCCAAGACATTTCATGGAAATAGAAACTTTGTTTTCAAAACTGAATTAAGGATTGAAGCGTTAAGAAACCACAGTTGCTTAGTTTTACTGTTCTTGTCTTTTATTTCCATTAGAACAGAGTTGTCAATTGTTGTGTCAACAGATGTTTATAAAAGCCATTTTCAATATGCTAATCCTACATTAAATGGTTAAATATCTCACACATACAGCGGTTGGATTTATTTTTCTCATTTTCATTTTCATTCCACAGACTAAGGCATAATTGATTTATCCTAAGGCATCTCAATAGGTTAAACACTTTACATTTGAATGTTGCATAAGAGTAAATTATACATTATTTTATTTTAGTTAAATCCAACATGCTTTTACTTTCAAGACCATCACTTAATTGCAAACAATAATCTTCCTAAAAGGAATTGATTTGATCATGTTTCAAGATGGGATGGTTGAATGATTAATAAATGAAATTTCTGAGTTATCCATTTGCATATTTTTCTTAGTTCTCTAGTTCAACAAGTGTAAGTAGTTACCTAACATTACTTCAAGAAGATCACTCTTTAAAATTTGAATATTGGGAGTAACTAAACATACCTTATAAGTTTTCATTACATTTCTTGCTTATTGTTCTAGATATTAGGAGATTAAAAGTACAAACAGTTACTTGACATCATCTCAATAAGGTCATACCTAATCATTGAATGTTGAAGTAACCAAAGGTACACTAGTTGTTCATTTTCTACTTTCATTTAAGATAGGCATTGTAATTCTCAATTTTAGTTTTAGAAATAGATCCATGGATTAGGACTAATAAACAGATCAGATAGATGCTTTGATTCCAAAAATAGGTCTTAACTAGCCCTCAGTTTTTGGTTTGTTTCTATGAAAATTAAATTAGTTTTGGAACACTTCCTTTTCTTTCTTCTAAAATTAATTTAGATTCAATTAAATCTTTCCATATTTTTAGATTAACCATTCTTAGATCTCAAATAACAAAAACCCCTCTAAAAAAACATAAAACACAAAACAACGAAGTAAGGAATAGGTTGGTTAAGCACATATAGTGCACCACACTTCATCAATTTACAAACCTCGGATTGATAATTAATGAAAACAATTTAGGACACTAAATTGACTAAGAAATAGTCGGGTTGCAGTATGTTCTGGGTAGAATCATATGCGTAACCAGGGTATTGAACGATGCTGCTTAGGTAATTTTGGGTCAATGACCCAATTAAACCGTCTGCGGAGTTCGATGTGCCTGGAAATTCTTTGTAAGTTTTCAGGCGCGGGGCGTTAGGCAGGATATTGTACATATACCCTGACTGCGTATAAATCAGCTCAAGTTTTTGGGCCTTATTGATGGCGTCCTCTTCGAATATGGGCCTCTACTGCGCCACATCCATTGAAATCTCTGCGGCGAGAGTTTTTAGGAACAGGTCTAACAGAACTCGATTGTCGAGTTTTCCTTTGCATAAACTATGACGCCCCCACCATTCATGGAGATGCTCTGAGATATGGACAGCGGGTGTTTGTCTAAAGTGGGTCAGTAATTCCATTCTGGAATCATGGTGGATGGGTAGCTGAAAATAGGTCAGGAACGTAGTAGCGAGGGCGCTAAAGGTTCCATGTGTAGCAAAGGGCTACTCCACATACCATTTTGTGGCTATTCCGGTTAGGGTGCATTGAAATATTCTTAGTTGAATAGTATCGTCAACGATGTTGTTTGACAAACACCATAGGTGGAAAGTCATAACATGATTTTCGGGGTCTTCCGCTTGCTTCCCTTCGATATTTGGAATGTCCGAAGGGAGCTTCGTGGGCATGGGAGGCCATGTGGGATTGTGCGCAATGGGGTCGTTTTTCAACTTGGTTAAATCTGGTAGATTTAATGAAGCTAGGAAAGGTGACTGCAAATTTGTAGCCATTGCAACTTGTGAAAAAACAATGTTATGGTTAGGAATAGGGTTTTTTTGTGACGTACCCTGTTATGCGTTCATGTGGCTTCCCGAATGGGTGGTGCTACTTTGTTCCCTAGGGGTTGTGGGAGGAGTGGTATGTGGTGACCTTGTGGGGGTGTTCACCGGTGTGGCATTGGGTGACCGACGAGGGTTCCCAACTAATGATGCCCCAATAAAGGATGAACCAATAAGGGTGGTAGCATTCCGTCTTTGATGCCTAAATGGCGAAAGACCTGGAACCCCTCCCGGTAATGGGGGAGGTCCAAAAGACGTCTAGATCGACGAGGTCCCGTTGGGTTCATTATGGCGTCGACTAGGTATGGTTTTTGAAATATTTGAGAGGATAGAGCTTATAATAAAAGAAAAAATCTGATCGCATACATAAAACAAAGCGAAAATAAAAGATAAATTTTCCCTTTATATTAATCCTATGTGATCAGCCAATCAAAAAAATTGTTTTTTATTTTTGTGTATGATACTCAAATCCTAGAAGACCTAATCATCCTCACATGCTCAAATGTAACTGGGCCTTGAGAAGATATCTTGCGAATGCTGGCACAACTTCTCGAAATAAATGGCGACGCCCCCAATCAACCGAAGAAAATTAACCAAGGTAAGGGTAGAGGATCTAGTGTTGCCTACATCGTCACCTATTGGGAAGGATGCCCTAGCTTTGGCCACTAAGTACTCTTGTCCCACGTGATCGTTCGAGTCTTGAGCTTCTTGTTAATTCAGCTACCAGGACCGAGTATTAGACGGGTCAGGTAGCCCCAAATAATACCAGACGCACTGGGCCTAAGATTAATCCCCTCTGAATCGAGTCTCTGCTGCACTTGGGTTTTCTTTGCTGTGGGTGGATAGACGGATTTGAAAGTTTCCTAAACAGTCAACTTCTATGTTTCAAGATGTAGACTAACCAAGGCATCTTATTGGATTCCTACCCCTTTGGCCCTAACTTAAACTATAAATTCTCTTGTGGCTCCTGTGGGGAGAGTTTAGTGATTTTGGTTAAGTTAGTTTTAGGTGGATTTAATTTACTTAAGGTGTGAATGTGTGTGAAAAAAATGTGAACAAGCACATAGTTTGAACGTGTGGATATGCAGTGATCCTTTTTAAAATCCCCTATTTAAACTATGTTTGGTTGTTCCTTGCTCAAAAGAAAAACATGTGCAGATATGGGCCACTTCCAATGTTTCCTAGTTAATCTAAATGATCAACTATAGGGATATGGTTATTTATCAATAGAGAGTGTTCATATGCTTGCCTAGGATCACCCAAAGGTGCAAAGGAAGCAGAGATTACTTGCTCTCTACAGACAATTCGATCCTGGTCCTGAATCCTAGTGCAAAAAATTGAACTAAACTAATGACTTTTACACTAGAAAAATGAAAAAGATTTAGCTAAGCATGCGTGGATAGGGGCCACTTACTTTGGCTAATTAACGAAGTGATTTTTTGGTGCCTAAATTTGCAAAACATAAATTATTTTGGAATGAAATTTTATTGCCCCCTACTTAAACTATGTGTTAACTTTGTGAAAATCAACTTGAAATAAAACTAACACCTAAACTACTAAAATGCAGCTAAAAGTGAGCTTTAACAAGTTGTGGAACACCTTAACCAGTGCTAGCAGATTTATTATGGGCTGCCAGTCACTTTACAAGCAAGAAAAAAATGGAAATAGCACGAAATCTGTGCTTTTGGTTTCCGTGTGAAAAAGGCTGAGACAGGTGCGAAGTCTGCACGCAGGTCACTATTGAACGCACGCACTGGGGTGCGTCTGTCTGTGAAAAATCCACGCAATTTTCCTACAAATAAATTTTTGGGAGCCCTTCAGCTTCAGCCTGTCACTGAGGGTGAATCAAGCAGTGAAGGAGAGAAAGGGGCCAGTTCCAGCCCAACTCCATAGCAAAGAAAGAGGTCTTTGCAAAAAGGCACAACCACGTAAACTTGGAAATAAAAGCTAGTGGAGTCACCAATCCTATGTATGTGTGTTTGGCGCACGAATGTACCAAATCACACCTGCTTAAGAGGAGTGGTTTTTCTTTCTTAAGTTCTTGGTCACAGGAATAAAATAAAGGGAGTCAAGAAATTTAGGGAACATGATAAGACATAAATATACTAAATAGTGAAATAGCATTCATATTCAAACATAAAAACTGAACTAAAACAAATAATACAAAAGCTCTAAATAGATTCAAACAACTTCCATAATCCAAACGGTGGTGCTTACGTCCCCTCTTATTGAGTGCTAGTAGGGATGAAGGATGAAACGTTTACCCACTTGCTAAGGGGCCCTTAGAACTAGGGAGTTCTAAGTCCTGATGCAAGGATGTCTTTACTTCCGAGCTACCTTGGTGCAAAGTCTCTCGCTCTCTACTCTGGTGGACTGGAGTTGTTGGATGGCCAAAAACTGAGTCCCCTTTATCTCTTGTCTGGATCACACACTGCTGGATTACTTGGGGCAATTATGGCCAGCATAAAAATGTGTTCTCATATTGTTCATCTCTTGGTGGCCTTTTATAGGAGAATTCAAACTCTCCTTCCCTCTCTTGGTACATTGATGGATGGTGACCCAAGAGAGGAGAGTGATTCCATTGTGTGCCACATTTATTCCATTTTGTGCTCCCTTGAGGTCCTAAGTAGACTTGGGCGGTTGTCCTTAGGCGGCCTCAAGTGTGGGATCAATGTCCTGGAGTGTGCCTTGTGGTATTGGAAAGTGACTTCCACCACTCTCAGTTTTGTGCAGCTTTTTGAGGAAAAGCCGCACAAAGGCACACTTATCGAAGAAAAGTGCACGCAAAGGTACATTTTTCTAGTTCCTTCAGTGCGCAATTTTATTTTCCTCTTAGACCTTAGAGATTTTTAAATACTTTAGATTCTTTAATGTGTCTTATCCCTGTAAATCCTTCTGCCTGACATTAAATAATCTCATCTTTGCTTGTCCGATTTTCCAGTGATAACACTACATATGGATTCATTTTATTTGGTAGGTTAAGTGGTGCCCCTTTGTATCACATTTTCCATTCATGCACGGTGACGATGGAAACTTTTACATTCTTAAGAGTTTTAAAAAAGTTTTTTCTCTGCTGCTACAAGCCATGCAAGTGGAAAATTGCCTTATGTATAGTTATAAGCTCCTCATAGAGGTCTCGCATGGTCTCTCCAAGTGTTTATACCTCACCAAGTATCTCTTCTCTCATTTCCTCCAAGTAGACCTGTGTGGAAGCTGCATTTTGTGTTGTTGTGTGGAGTTTTTCTCTCTCTTGCCTAGAAACATGTAAGTTTTGTACCAATTTCTTATTCTCGGCCATCAAATACTGATTGTTTGATATTTATACACCTGAAAAGGCCAAGTTGGCTTCGACAATAGCATTCATAATCTTCCTGTTGTCTTCCACTATCACCCTCTCTCTGATGAATGTAGACGATACAAGGTCATCCGGAAAATGTTTCTTCTGAAGTTCATCATAAAAAATATTGTATGTGTCCATGACGAGATCTTCATCAACAGGAACAACTTCCTCTTCATCGCTCGGGACTAACTATGTTGTTGCAGGTGGTGGAGACTGAATGGTGTTCTATTGTGCACTCGGCATCAGGTTGACATCTTTATTTTTTGGTTTTGATTCCTCCTCCATATCTTCAATCTCAATCAATTCCTTAATATGTTGAGAAAGATCTTGATCCTGCATTTTTTTTCTCTCCTCCTCTGTTGTTGGTTGGTTTTGTTCTTTCTCTTCAGCTTGTCCTTCTATTGTTGTCTCTTCTGCTATGGCGCACTACCTTTCTTCTTCTTCCTACTTTTTCTTACCTTATTTTTATTTCCTCCTTTTCTCCTGTTCTTCCTCTAGTTTATGTTTTACTTCCTACAAGCTCAACTTCTCTTTCTGCTTCTATTTACTCTCTTCACTCTCTTCCTCCTCTTTGCCTAAATTTCTAAAGTCACTTTCATAACAAGTGGATCATCTTCCATCGTATGGCTTCTTTCTCCACCTAGATCGTAACAAACCTTTATCTTTCCCTTATCTTGCACGATGTTTCTCCCTTTTGCTAGAACTACTTATGGATTTTCAGCCCTCTGTGGAGTATCCTGAGAAGTTCCGGATATAATGACCGGCTAGCGAGGTCTGGAGGCATTGTATAAATTCTTCCATGGATCCTCCTTTGGCCAATTAAAATTCTTTCCGAGCCACTGATATTGTATTCTCGCACAATGGTATTTCCAAATACCATGGGGATCGTATGGATTAAAGTATCGAGTATTGAATAAATTCTCTATTTTCTTTCCTCCGATGTCCGTGACTTTGATATTCGTGATCTCGTACAATCCAACTGGCAAAGGAAGAGTGGGCCATGGTGCTTTCTTCTTATGTGCAAGGCTAATGACAAACCTATGGCAAGATGATATGACACTTCTTGCATGACAATCTTGTTGGTAGCATATCTTGGAAAATATGCAGCGACTTCTGGGCACTGAAAATTCCAAGGAAGGTGTCATTCGATGAGGTAAACCAATATTATATCTATAATATTTCCTCCATTTCTCCTTGTAACATGCAAGGTGGTTCCTCTTCAATGATAAGCTTGTATAATGGAATGATGAATTAGTCACTTATTTTTTCCATAACTCCTCGATGACTACAATCCGAAAGAATCTTGCAATAGATATACTATGATATGGTCTCATGGTATCCATGTCCATTCCATGCCAAGAAATTAATTTTGTGCACATATCGCATCTAATAAGTATGCATACATATAGAACCTTTCTTGCCCACCCTTGGGAGGATTCCAGGCCTATTCTACATGGGCTATGAACTGTTGAGCCAACAAATCTGACCAGTTGAACAACTTCCCCTCTTTCACAACCTGGTTCAGTAATACTTCCCCCCCTTCAAGAGAGGTATATGTGCTCGGATGACTATAAATTATGTAAGATAGGATAACCAAGAGTTGGTAGGCCCTTGTGAAAGAATTTGTCTTATATGAATGGGTAGGTGTATGTCGAAACTTTGATGGTTCTTTCACCCAGCCTTTGACAAAATCTCTTGTGCTCACATAGTTGTTAGTGGCATAGAATTATGAGTCCATGTGTTTTAATGGCTCGGGAAATTGATACATCAGATGATAATATTCCGCCAGAAACGTAGCAATATTTTGTATGTTGGCATTTTTGAATGTCATGGTCTTCACATCAATATGTGAAACAATCCAGCTGATGACATCTGCACATGGGAAGGCTGGATATTTGCCTGCAACCCTATGTAATCCTGATTTTTGACACTGAGGTATACATGTAGGTCCTCTAAATTTCACTTGAATTTCTTTGCTAAAAAAGCATCCTTAACTATCTTCCATGTTAAATCTAACTCCTTTTCCATAAACAGTTGAGTGTTTGCATATGATGGAAAGTTAACTGGTGTTTTCTCAACTGCTTCCCCAGTTTTGATTCCAGTGGTATATTTTGAAGCATCTCTCTTGGTTTTCATGGTAACAATGACTATTGGAGAGAAGTGCTCAACAACTACAGTACCTATGAGACATAAAAGGCACTCATGGCAAGAAAATATTAGCTTTTGCAAATCCACCTTCAAAGCAATATCAGGAAGCAAACCAAAAAACTAGAGAGAGAGACTGCACAATTTTATGGATCAACTGAGGGAGACTAGTTGTGGGAACTATGCATTGTGCATTCTCAGCAGCCAAGGGTGTAGCCTGAGGCTTGAGACTGCACAATAAGTAGTTTATCCTGGGCAGTGACTGGTAGATACTGTGAATTGTGGATTCTCATTAGCCAACGTGGAAGACTGAGCCATGGAACTGCATAATATGAAATTGGGTCAGCCTGTACTATGCATTGTGCAGTCTCAAAGGCCAAACTCTTGCCTTGAGCCTCAGACTTGCGCAATGCCCAGCTGAGCAAGGTGAAAATTGTCCAAGGGAAGGTGCATATCTTCCCTGTGAAGTGTGGGAGACATGCATATCTAAGTGATTATGTGAGCCAGAGTGAATATTTGAGTAACTATAAATGAATCAATGTAAATCAAGAGCAAAAACCCAATCAAATGGAAGGAAAATCAAATATGTGAATAGAGTCATCGCAAAGGCGACGATCGGTGAAAAAACAAGAAAATTGATTTACACTTTTGAAAGGCAAATGAAAACTTGAAAAAACACTTACACAAGCTAATATAAGTTAAAATTAAAGAAACCACGAAGAGAAACAAGAAAAACAACACTCATAGAAGAGAACTGACAAAAAGACGCAAAAGACAACAAAAGAAAAACTCACCCGGAAAAGCGACGACAACTGCACCGAAGGTTCCTTGATCTCTTCAGGAATGCTAGAGATCCAAGATCAAATGTGAAAATGAGATCTAGAGGCATCAATTAAATATATTTGAGTGAATTAAGGTTTACGACGTGCATGCCTAAAATCAAGGAAAAAGCGACACGTGGCATAAATTTTAAAAAAATAGTGAATGTGCCTCCTTCGGGAAAATACTAATGGATCCCTATTTTCTAGGGATTCTTTTTTATTTTTTAGCTTTTTCTAGGAAAATTTCCATGCACATTGTCGGGAAATATTAGGCAAATTTGGGGAACTAGCCAACTTTCTAGCTAAGTGCATTGCACAGTTTCTGAGATCAAGGGACGAACTATGTAATTTCTTGGCACAATGTTGGGCTACCTTCCATGACTGCACAGTTTCTGAGATCAAGGCAGGACTGCTAGTCAATATTGTGCAATCCAATCATCGAGGCTGGATTGCCCTCATGGATTGCGCAATTTCTGGAGGCAAGCCCGGAACTGCTATAATACTAAGTTAGGAGGTTAGCTTGTGACTTAAAAAGGTCAGCTAAGTGTGACAACAATAAAACACAAGAAAATATGAAAAGGATAAGTCTCATTCAAATTATGAATACTTGACAACAATACAAGATAAGCTCATGTGGATAGGAAGGAAGGCTCCAAAATCGAAGAATAGGAAAAATTTTGGAGGGTGGTTGTAGCCGTTACAACAAAATCCTTAGTGTATACCATAGTAACAAGTTTGGAACACGTCCTTAAAATAATTTATTCACAAATGAAATTTTAGGGGTAATTATTTTTATAAGGGATTCAAATATTGTTTCTTTAATAGTCTCAAACTTCATATCGAACAGTTTTTATCATATCTATCTTTTCATACTGTTTACACACAAATACCATGATGGATTTCATTGACATATGAACACTAGAACTATTAACACAAGGTTTGGCTTTCATAAAATCTAATTGAAACTCTTGTGGAAATAGTTAGTTACAATCTTACTCCATGCATGAGACCTTCCCTCATCACTATACTACCTTAGGGAAAAGAACCTATGTTTTCTTGGGTGGGCATGCTGATATCTTTTTTTGGGTTAGAGACACTCATTGGTAGCGGAGCAAGGTTACTCGCTCTATACTAGAACCTAGTGTGTACTCCTTCCATTCCTTCTAATGAGGTAACTTCTGATGGGGTATGTTGATATCTTTGTTGGGGCTATAAACGCTCGCATACAATGGAGCAAGGTCAGTGGTATTAATGGCTAAGTCCAGTGTGTAATCCTCTCATCATGTAGATAAGAATCACATATATTCTAGTAAAATCACATATTCGCTAAAATAAACTGAAGGAAT
Organism: Pinus albicaulis; assembly: GCA_034641835.2. Lineage (NCBI taxonomy): Eukaryota > Viridiplantae > Streptophyta > Pinopsida > Pinales > Pinaceae > Pinus > Pinus albicaulis. The sequence goes on from CM076579.1 coordinate 1,132,029,309, forward strand.
GCCTCTAACATGAAGAGTAAACAAGAATTCAGAAAAACCCTTATCTCAGGATAATGGATAACTTTATCGATGCTATGGATGTTCACTGGAAGAAGAGCGACATCCGGTTTTGGAAACTCGTGTATTGGAAACAAAAGTGGGAAATAAAATCCTTGATAACTAGTCTCAATGGTTTCAGTAAAACTTTATTCTTAGATGAATTCCACACTTGTGATCTTAAATTAGTACCACAACTTTTGCAATCTCTTGATCAATAATTGTAATCATACATATTTCATATCTTTCTTTGAAATTATATTGTTAAGAATGATACGGATATCAATCTATGATCAATGTGCCCTAAATCATTATCATAATTACCCCGGTAGATTTAAAAATATGAACAAATTCCTTATATGTAAATAACCATTGAACTCATATTTACATACTAGGATCTCATATGATTAATATTGGTTTCATTCTTGCTATGGATCAGTTAAAACTTTAAGATGGAAAGATATTCATCCTATTTCCTTGGATATATTACAGTTTATATTTTTTTGCATTTAAAGCTCCCTTTCATTTTTCTATTAATGAATGAAGGGTTTGATTTTCTTATTTTTCTTTAAGCCATGAGAACAATGCATCTTCCCACATAAATAAAAATGGATGGTATGAAATTTTTCTCATGTTTAATGTTTCATATTTTTTATTTCCGTCGAGATTATATTATGTATATGAGAATATATTGCAAATTCAGTGCTAAAATTTGTAAGATTCTGTACAAATTGGCCAGCAATGTTGAACTATATGGCTATATCATCAATTGATAGAAAATAAAAACGATCAATGGTTCATAAATTATATCGGTAATTAATATACACATTGATTAGTCATCATGAAGCGTCAAACAATGAAGAAAATATGCTTGCACCTCACATACTTTTGAGGCATGGGTAAAAGATAAATTGAGTGAACCAACTGGTAAGTTTCCAGCCTATAATCGAACTTGAATAAATCTTTATCATTGGTAATTACAAGTAAAATCATTAACAAGGCATTTATTTATAATTGGAATTCATGTCTATAGCAATATGATTATACGCTCTAAGTTTCATTCTAAAGTGAATTGACTCCATGCCCAATGTAGAAGGCATATGGTCAGTTGTTATTGATACCTTACAGGGAGGCATCATCCCAAGTAGGAGCCAAATGATGTCACCAGATCCAAACCTACTCAAAAACTAGGCTACCTTTGTTGATTTTATCCCACACAAGAATTTTCATGTTTTTGTCTGCCCTATTCAACTTCCTAAAATCATATTCGACTCCTTATAACTTACTCATATTTATAAAAAGGGAAAATCGATAAAATATATTAGAAAAAAATTAAATAGAGTTAAAGACATAAATAAATAAAAACTCAAATAATTAAAACATTATATCACTAACCAACACATGTAACTAAAATAATTAATAAATAATTACCATAGCTGTGAGAACTCCGCAAAAAGTAGAAAAGTACGAAAAGGAGAAAAGTAAATATTTTGTAATTCATATTATAAAACATATTTGAAAAAGGTAAATATGAGTTAAATGGATAGTTAATTCCTCCAATATAACTAAGAACTAAAAATCCTACTTTCTTAAAAAAATTATCAAAATATTTTTCATACACTAATCTAAAGTCCATCGTTATTCAAGAGAAATATTGTTGACAGGAATTCTATAAAGTTTTACAGACTTGCATAACTCTACATCATATTTACCACAAAATAAAGAAAAAGGGAAGGTAATTTGTAAAATCATTTTTCGTCTAGTATAATTACCATCATCCATTAATATTAATTCCCATGCATTGGCTTTGGACCTTAAATACCTTCTGTTGTAGCTTTTAGAGATAGCTTTGAGTTGTATAAAGACCAGTGCCTAGGACATCTTAAATGCAAGGAGTATATGACTCAACTGATTGCAGTTGACAATGTTAGGCTCTCACGCTATTATCACTCAGATGAATGGTTTTAATCAAGGTGGACCCAAGACCCCAAAGTTAAACACAACAACTAGGAAAACTGCAGAAACTGAGTACAAACTACAATAAGTAAATGTATCAAACAACTTTAAAACAAAATGTTGTAACGGGGGCCAATTTCTAAAATGAACACACATATGTCAAGTAATATGTGTGCAATGAGTGTGACAAAAGATGTAGTAAGATATTAACTATAACCGGGCTCATCCAAAGATAAGAATCCATATATATTGGGCTCGTTCAAAGACAAGAATCCATATATCTGGGCTCATTCAAAGACAAGAATCCATTGTAGTTAATATCGGAAGAAAGGCGGAAGAGATGAAAATGAAACAAAGAATCATGCCTGAGCCATATTTAAAGCGCTATGTATGAGTAAATATGAGTATATGTAATGATAAATTCACATTTAAACATGGGAGCACTCGCATTCTAGAACATTAGATACAAGAAATTTTGAGAGACACGAAATGAAAATCTGTATTAAAAACATAGAGAAGGGCTACAAAATGTGAATCACCCAGAGCGGAATCCCCAATTCCAACAAAACTTCTTATTACTGAATCCCTACAGGAACTTCAAACATCTACTATCAAAGTTCATACAACATACATACAGAACACTCGAACTAGTGAGTCCTTTGGAAAATATGGAACCTTTTGTTAGTGTTGTCTTCCTACTTTTATAACCTCTGATTCCTATGCCTGAGAAGATATTTTGGGAAAATATCTTCTCTGCATGCTTGTATGTTGTTACAGGTCTAAATCAAAATAGAAATGATGATGAGGTAAAATTGCCTCTCATCATCTTACAACACAGGCCTAAAGTCGTTTCTAACTGAAATGTAAACAATTTACTACTCTAAAAGTAAAAACTGCATGAGTGAAATAAGGATTTCACCCAAAATGACAAAATGAACAGAACATAAGGTAAAAATCCACACAGGCCCATTCATGAGTTATCATTGATGTTTGATGAGGTGGAGCCATTGCTGCTGCTGGCTAAGACAATACTGTTAGTCGTGGGATGAACTAGGCTTCTGTGCTGGAGACTGCGGTACTGCTAGTAATGGATGAGTTGGCCTTCTGCTCTAGAGGTTCCTGTAGAGTGGCCAGTGGTCACGATCCATTGATTTGGACGTGAAATTGACCTTCTACATCTTTTTCTCTGCTTCCTGGGCGTGGAGGATCGTCATCCTCGGCCTTGAGCCACTGTGCTTGGCTATGAGATGGCATGTGTACATTAAAAGGCCATGAAAACTTGCACAGACAGCAAACAAATTAAATAAATCCTACGATGAGGGTTTTGACTGCTTCAGATGGCTTGGGTAAAGGCGGAGGAGCAGTGCGGAGGTAGGGAATGCGGCAGGAGCATTTCCATGGAGAAAACATGGTTTAAATCTGATTTGGCGCAAAGCTTATGCAAAAGAAGGTTTTGTGGAAAACTGGAGTGGTTTTCGCGCAAGCGGAAGCCAGTAAGCAGTAATGAGAGAAATGAACACGATATGGTTACGTGGGAGACGCGTGTCCTTACAAAACCGCCCATTTCACGTGGAAGCAATGCGATGAGGTTTTTTGATTAAATGAACGCGAAAAGGAATGCAAACCGTCTAATCATAGCAATCTAGATCAACGGCAGAGGAAGAATGCAATGGACGAACTTGCATGGTCAAGTGGGACCGGCAATGATGTCAGTAATTTTGTCATGTAGCAGGATTATTAGTTGTGGGGCTATAGAAGCGAGAGCGATGTGGGCCGTTGGATGAGGAAGATCAACGGTCTAGATCAAAGCGGGGAATGCAATAATGGATGGGTGATCGGGAAATTTGCGAAGGAGCGATGGAGCGAGGACCATTGGATCATGATGGAGATCAACAGTGGAGATCAACTATGGGGACACTTGGAGGTACAAACGGGTCTATGGGACGGGTGCCTCCGCAGTGAATATGGACCATTGGATGAAAATCTTCTGTAGTCAAAGGAGTCAATTGCGGGGCACTAAATATTACGGGCCACTTTGGTCGGGTGCCCCCGCAGTGAACCTGCGCCATAGATCTAGGTCGATCGGACGGTGGAGATTAAACGCAAAGGGAGAAAGGATGTGTGGGAGGAAGAAAGGTGGGAGTAATGTGAGCCATTAGATGAGGGGAAATGGACAGCTATGATTGAATCGGGGTTGCGCACATCAGGAATCCAGACAGATGGGAGGAGGAAACACGGAGGGAGCGATTGAGATATGCCGAGGGAGCGAGAGCCGTTGGATTGGGGAAGAGATCAACAGTGGAGATGCATTGGAGGAAAGTGGACGGGGTGAAAGGCAAAGGTGCACTAGCCATTGGATCAGGAGGATCAACGGTTCAGAATGCATCATGATCTCGCATAAATGAATGAATGGGGCGGAGGTCAGTGAAACAATGAAACAACACCGACCGTTGGATCAGGAGGATCAACGGTTCAGATCATATCGTGGGGGACGAAATATGGAGCTGAGGGGGGCCCGATAGTCGTTGGATCGATTGCGATCAATGGCTCAGATTATATCGACGCGGAATGAACATCAATGGCGAAATATAGAGTGAAAGTGGACTACTGCGATGCGCGATGTGTGATAGATCAAGGACCGTTGGATCTGCGGAGATCAATGGTGGAGATTGCGTCGAGGTTTCGTACATCGGTAGAAAAATATAAAAGGCAGATGGAAACAGGGAAGAGAGATATGCGATGTGCGATGTATAGGCGACGCGCGATGGCTGTCGGATCTGGAGGATCTACGGCCAAGATTTTATTGGAGGATCAGCATATCGGGGGAAAAAGAGTTTGGGAACGAGAACTTGGAAAGAGCGACGTGCGATCGCCGATGGGCTTAGCGCTCAGTCATAGGGCCCGATCTCATGGTGGAAAATGGGCTAGGGCTTAAACGAAAGGGGCTTAAAGGCCTGATGTGTTAGAATGAGCACTTTTAAAGCTAAAAGGCGGATTTTAAGCCCTTTCAAAGGTTCCGATGGGTGAAAAAGGGGCTATGACAGTCTATACAGTCCTTGTTGTATTTTCTTGGCAGAACGAAGCTCCTTATCATTAGCCTTCCCAGCTCTATGAGGGATGTCATAACAACATTGGCTCCACTTGGGGATGACCCGTTTGTCCTCGAACGCGTCGAGAACTCCGCAGACCATCTGTTAGCCTTCTTCTTGTGAACACAGTTCCTTGATGCCTTCTCTTCTTTCTTCATGACAAATCAAAACAGCAAACATCATAATAAAATCAACTGAATAATGTACAATATCGTACAGCAAACTTGTCAGCCTGAATCAATACTGAAAAAAAGGGTTTTAAGAATTTCCCATTCACAAGGGCTTCAAGCAGATCACCCTGCAAATTTTCCAGTCTGAAAGTATTGTTTCCTCTAGCCTCTGCAATTTTGAAAGGTCCGAACCATAGAGGATTGAACTTTCCGTGCTTTCCTTTTTCAGCCCTTCTTATATCCCATCTTAGCACCAATTCTCCGACCTACATCTCTTTACCTTTAGCATGTTGATCGAACAAGTTTTTCATTTTCTCTTGGTACTCAATCAACCTCTGATTTACTTGACTTTGAGTCTCCTCTAGCTCTACTAACGGATTCATCCTTCTGGTAAAATCGTTTGGTTCCTCTTGACAATCCTGCATGAACCTAGCCACAAGTAAGGCCAATTGTATCGAAAAAACCGCTGCTCTACCATAAACCAATTCATATGGGGATTTGCTTGTTGACCTCTTACTAGTGATTCCGTTTTCCCATAGCACGAACTTGAGTTGAGAATCCCAGTTCTTCTGGTTTTCATTTATGGCCTTTTTCAGCGCCCTCACCAAAGTTTTTTTTGAGGATTCTGCCAATCCATTCCCCTGTGGATAATATGCAGTAGAGTGCCCTAATACAATATTATATTGAAGGCAAAATTGATAAATGTGACAGACTTAAAAGCCTAAATGATTATATGTCACAATCTTAGCAGGACAGCCAAACCTTGAGATGATGTTGTCTTCCAAAAACTTGATCACCACTGTGTCAGTCGCGTTTCTTGCTAGCACGGCTTCTACCCATTTAGTGAAGTAATCGGTGGCTATTAGTATCCACTTGTGTTTCCCACTTGAGGCAGGATGAATTTCGCCAATGAAATCGATTCCCCAATGTTGAAAATGTTCTTCTATGTGCACCAAGATCATAGGCAAAGGTGTGAACTTCTGCCTTTCAAAAAATTTCTGACATTTTTCATAGGCCTTTACCCGAGCATAAACATATCCGAAAAGTCTGGGCCAAAAAAAGCCTTCTTTAAGAATTGTGTGCCGTAGCCCTCCATCTGTAATGGCCACCACAGATGCCCTCGTGGAATTCTACCATCACTTCTTCTACTTCATTTTCCGTGAGACATAAAAATAGTATGCCCGATGGGTCTCTCCAGTACAAACGGCCATTTGCTACGATGAACTTCTAAGATTTTAACCTTAGCATTCTATACTTTGTCTTGTCGCAGCTTGGAGGACATCTAAGAGTCAAGAGGTATTCAAAAATTTCTTTGTACCATGTGCTGAGAAGGTACTTCATATGGGTATTTTGTGTAGCAGTTTCTATCCCGCGCTGCTCATCTACTCTTCCAAGCTCTTCATTGGCCACCATTGAAAAGTTTATCCCCAAAGCCTGACAGTTTGATTCGGAAAGGATCTTGGCTAATCCATGTCCCTTTATTAGCTTAGTGGGGCATCTCTCCAACTCGTATTCCTGTATTTTGGCTATCCATTTGCCTCTCTTTCCTTCACTACCCCCCTGAATCAAGATGTCTTTTACAGCCGTTGTGGGTATGAATGCAGTTATAGCTGACCGCAACACAGACATTCGAAAAGCCTTCAGGGATTTGACCAAGGCATAAGCCTGTTTCTCTAGGACGTTATATTTTAGCTCAGTGTCACGAAGCACTTGGCCGAAGAAGGCAATAGGTTGCTCATGCCCCTCCTCGTTCTTCTGCAATAATATTGCTGCGACATTGTGGGGAAATGAAAATGAAAAGATCATGAAGGGATTCACATAATCTGGTCCTGCCAATACTGGGGCTTCTGTGAAAGTGTTTTTATTTCTGTTGAAAGCTTCCTGTGACTCAATAGTCCATTTTACTTCATTATCTTTCTTCAGCATCTTAGTTATGTACCAGACTATCTCTGCATAGTTCGGTATGAATCTTCTCAAGAAGTTGATACGTCCAAGAAAGACTAGGACCTCTTTCTTGTTTCTGGGAAAGGATATACCATTTATGACTTCTACCATCTTTGGGTCAATTTTCACCCCTGTCTTTGTTACAATATGCCCCAACAATTTACCCTCTTCTAAAGCAAACAGAGATTTTTGAGGGTTTAAGGACAATCCATACCTGCGGCACTTGTCAAAGGTTCTGCGCAAATGCTCCATATGTTCAGCATCGTCTTTTGAGAATACTGTGATATCATCCAGGTACACCACCACAGATTTGTCTTGTTCTCCCACAAAAGAAATGTCCATGGCCCTTTGAAATGTAGCCCTGGCATTGATCAATCCAAACGACATTCGAGCATACATAAATGTTCCCCAAGGAGTAGTGAATGCGGTTTTATTTTGGTCCTCCAGAAGCACTGCTACTTGATTATACCCAGAAAAGCCATCCATCATAGACATTCGTGAAGATCCTACCACCTTCTGCAATATATGGTCCATCTTTGGTAGCAGATAATTGTCCTTCAGAGATGCTCTGTTCAAATTCCGAAAGTCGACACACAATTTTATCTCTCCATTCTTCTTTCGGACTGGGACCAAGTTGGCCCCCCATTCAGAATATCTTAATGGCACAATAATCTTATCCTTCAACAATTTCTTGATTTCCTTTTCTATGGAGGGAAGAAGTAAAGGATTAATCTGTCTTAATTTCTGTTTGTGTGGCTTAGCATCTCCTTTTAATGGAATCTTGTGGTGGATAATGCTGATATCAAAGGTCTTCAAATCTTGATAGGACCAGGCAAAGACATCTTTATATTTCTGAAATAGCTTCCGATATTTCTCTTTGTATTCTTTGGGTACCTTATTAGACAATTTCACAAGCTTGGGATCGGCCTCCGTGCCGAGGTTCAAGTCTTCTACCTGATTTTATTCAAAAACCTTACTGGCTGGATTGGGACATCATTCTTATCAAATAGTCTCTCCAGGGGGACTAGTCCCTTGGGTATTACATTCCCTTTGAGCTGTAGCACCTTGTGCCCAACCATGGTATCCTGCCATTTATTCTAAGGAAGGTCCAAAGTCTCCTCCTCGCCAACATCTATGTCCATATTGGAAAATTCCCCAACAGTCTCCATGAATCTTTTCACTTTCTCTTCATCTTCAAACACATGCCAGTGTTTGACATTGTCAGGGATATAAGGACAGTAGCGAACCTCTATTTCATACCTCAGGAGGGGGTTCTGAGGCAGTCGAAAAGTACTTGCAGCTACTGCAAGAGAGTCTGCCATTATGTTCTGGTATCTAGGCATGAATTGAATATTAAATTCTAAGAAGAAATTCTCTACCAACTCCCATACCTCATTTCTGTAAGCCCTCAGTCTTGGGTGCTTAGCTTGACATTGATTTCTTGCTTGTCTCACCACCAGTTGAATCTCCCAAAACCGTCAAGCTCTGAATATTCATGTTCTTTGTTGTTTGTAGACCCAGGAGCAATGCTACATATTCAGCCACATTTTTCATGGCTTCATACTCAAATTTGAAAGATAATGGGATCAGTTTTCTAGTAGGGGAAATAAGGAGAATCCCAGCTCCATGCCCTTCCTTTGAGTTGGCTCCATCAAAGTGCAAGGTCCAAACCCTGCTTTCCTCATTACTTGAAGACTGCTCTGTCTTTACTTGACAGAAAGGTGGCTCTTGCAAATAATATTGGTCTTCTTCAAGCATTAGACAAGAAAACTCACGCTCTTTGCTGTACACCGGTGAATTCACTGAATTATCAGCTTTAGTGACCATCTTCACAAACCTTGTTTCTCGGTATAATCTCCTTTCTTGACCTCCAAACACAGGGATGGTTGCATAGGTTAGGTCCAGCTTTATAGATCCTCCGATTTTTGTACCCCATGATCTTGATAACAGCATCCCAAACCGCGCTGGGATGTCAGCCACTACTATGTCCATTACCATGCTCTTAGCTGGGATTTGGGCCAGATTTACCACCAAATCCTTGATCATCCCCAAACATTTGACTCTTTTAGAATCAAAAGAGTAGAGATCTTTATATGAGTGAGTGATCTGAAGCCCCAATTTTTCCATCACTGACAGGGCCAGGAGGTTATGAGACACTCCATAATCCAACATACAGTTATGCAATAACAAGTCATGAATTACTAAAGAGACATAGAAAGGAGGAGTTGAAGCATCTAACTCCTCAACATGAGGACCGAACATGACGATAGGCCTTTCTTCCTGGAGGTTTAAACTATCTGGGATTGGAGCTGCTCCTTGGGGAAGCTTGAAAGAAGACACCTGAGACTGGTAGACTGGTTGTTTCAGTAGTTTAGTCAGGGGGACTGGGATTTTAACTTTTTCCAGTTCTTTTTGAAGATTAAAAGTAGCGGGAGACTTCTCTATGAGACTTTCCTTTGGCTCTTTACTCTTAGCTGGAGGTTTTTCTTCCCTCAGAATAGGTTTAACATTTGCATTTGGATTAGAGGCAAACTTAGAAGAAGAAGGAATGGAGTCATTAGAATGTAAAGGTTCAGTTATAGGTCTCTTACCTTTATCTCCAACTTTCTGAACAATTATCTCCTTCTAAGGCATCTCTACTTCTTGTTCTTGTGTGCGAGTTCTCTTTCTAGAGGACCTGAGATCATATTTTCTATGAAATTGTGCTTGCATGAAGTCCACAAATTGTTTACAGTAATCATCGATCTCTGGATCTTCAGCAGCACTTGTTTTTTCTTCTTCTTCTTGCAAGGAAAGTTCCACTCCTTCACTTTCTTGCAAAGAAGACTCAACTTCATCACCATTTGAGTAAGCAAGATATTGATCATCTTGCCCATCGAGGATGTCTTCGGCAGGGCCATCCATCTGCCCTTCCAGATACAACGGGGGCTATATGTGGTCTTGCTGCTCCTTCCGATCTCTTTGTAATATTTGCAAAGGAGGCTTTCTATATTGGGGGTTATAACCCATGTTAGGAGCAGCTTGAGGTGGTCTGGATGAGGAATTCTTTGCTTCGAGCTCAAGCTTCACCAACTTGCTCGAAAGGTTCTTGATCATTTTGTTCATCTCCTCTATTTTGTAACCTACCACCTCTCTATCTTGATTATAGGTAGATGCTTCTTCTTTCCCTCTACTCCTAGCATCATGATTTGACCTCCCTTTTGATTTACCTGTAGAAGCGAAGTTAGCTTCCACTTCCAATGCATCAGTCTGGGCTTCATCCAGAGTAGCAGACTTCCTTTCTCTTAAAGAGAATATGAATTATGACTCAAAGGCTGCTACAAACACCACTTTAGCAGTGGTCTGGTGAGGCTTGATTTCGGCTGGGAGGCTGGTATATAACTTATTAAACCTCTTGATGAATTTGGACACATCTTCATTATATCTCTTTCTAAGTGCGTTGAATTCTATAAGACAGTATCTGTGGTCCTTCTTCTCACCCCACTTCTTGATGAATGCATTTTCCATCTCCTCCCAGTTATTAATGGAGCGGTCCCCCAAGGTCTTGAAACATTTTCTGGCCTCTCCATCTAAAGACTGGACAAACAATCTTAACACCACATCCAGATGTTCAACATTGACTTTTTTTGCGAAGGCACATAAAAATTCCAGGTTTTTCTAGGCTTCAATATCTTTTTCTCCATTAAAACGAGGTAGGATCTTTAATTAATCCTGAGGCATATCATTCAGGATCTGAGGCAATGCCAGGGGGGCATATTTGTTCAATAGGAAGCCAGGAATAGCCATCGAAGGTTGTGGGGGTGGCGAGAGAGTCTAAGGTGTAAAAGGAGGTGGTGGAAGAGAAGTATGTATGACAATGGGGATATATTGAACGGAGGCTTGAGGGGCTGATTGAAATGCTGGAATATGAGCAGCGGAAACCTTTGTGACTTCTTTAACTTCTTCGGCTTCGGGAGTGGGATGCAGAAAGAAGCTCGTGGTGTCTACAGACTCAGCCTCGTCTTTCACTTCAATATTTTCCAGGGAGTGGTTATTAGAAGTATAATCAAGGGTTCTTGCAGTAGAATCATGACCTTGGTCTTGAGCTAATTGAGAGGAGGATGGAAAATCTTCCAGGGAGAATCTGTGAATATCTGTATAAGTTGATTGTCTTTCTCTCCAACCTCTCTTGTGCAAAATCTTCTCTGGGTCAAACACTAAAGGTGTTCTCAACTGGGATGTATCTGACCTCAGGTGTGAATTTCGAGAAGCCAGGACTGCAAATAGGTTTGTCCTTTGAATGACAGTGGAGTCACCAAGGTGAGGGATCTACAACTCCCAACCCTTCCTGCTCACCTATTCTGAAGGGTGGATTAATATTTGTCGAGGCCCAAGGATTTAGCTCTTCAAATTCTTTCCCTGGAAACGACACCATAAAGATGTTGTAGCTCCTAGAGACAGCCTTGAGTTGTATAAATACCAGTGCCTAGGACATCTTAAATGCAAGGAGCATATGAATCAACTGATTGCAGTTGACAATGTTAGGCTCTCATGCTATTATCACTCAGATGAATGGTTTTAATCAAGGTGGAACCAAGACCCCAAAGATAAACACAACAACTAGGAAAACTACAGAAATTGAGTACAAACTACAATAAGTAAATGTATCAGACAGCTTTAAAACAAAATGTTGTAAAAGGGGTCGACTTTTAAAATGAACACACAGATATCAAGTAATATGTGAGCGATGAGTGTGACAAAAGATGTAGTAAGATATTAACTATAACCGGGCTCATCCAAAAATAAGAATCCATATATACTGGGATCATTCAAAGACAAGAATCCATATATATGGGCTCATTCAAAGACAAGAATCCATTGTAGTTAATATCGAAAGAAAGGCAGAAGAGATGAAAATGAAACAAAGTATCATGCCTGAGCCATATTTAAAGCGCTATGTATGAGTAAATATGAGTATATGTAATGATAAATTCACATTTAAACATGGGAGCACTCGCATTCCAGAACATTAGATACAAGAAATTTTGAGAGACACGAAATGAACATCTGTATTAAAAACATAGAGAAGGGTTACAAACTATGAATCACCTAGAGCGGAATCCCCAATTCCAGCAAAAATTCTTATTACTGAATCCCTATGGGAACTTCAAACATCTAATATCAAAGTTCATACAACATACATACAGAACACTCGAACTAGTGAGTCCTTTGGAAAATCTGAAACCTTTTGTCAATGTTGTCTTCCTGCTTTTATAACCTCTGATTCCTATGCCTGAGAAGATATTTTGGGAAAATATCTTCCCCGCGTGCTTGTATGTTGTTGTAGGATTAAATCAAAACATAAATGATGATGAGGTAAAACTGCCTCTCATCATCTTACAACACAGGCCTAAAGCCGTTTCTAACTGAAATGTAAACAATTTACTACTCTAAAAGTAAAAACTGCATGAGTGAAATAAGGATTTCACCCGAAATGAAAAAATGAACAGAACATAAGGTCAAAAGCCACACAGGCCCATTCATGAGTTATCATTGATGTTTGATGAGGTGGAGCCATTGCTGATATTGGCTAAGACAATACCGTTAGTCGTGGGATGAATTTTCCTTTTGTGCTGGAGACTGTGGTACTGCTAGTAATGGATGAGTTGGCCTTCTGCGCTGGAGGTTCCTGTAGAGTGGCCAGTGGTCACGATTCATTTATTTGGACGTGAAATTGACCTTTTTCATCTTTTTCTCTGCTTCCTGGGCGTGGACGATCGTTATCCTCGGCCTTGAGCCACTATGATTGGCTATGAGATGGCCTGTGTACATTAAAAGGCCATGAAAACCTGCATAGACAGCAAACAAATTAAATAAATCCTGCGATGAGGGGTTTGACTGCTTCAGATGGCTTGGGTAAAGGCGGAGGAGCAGTGCAGAGGTATGGAATGCAGCGGGAGCATTTCCATGGCGAAAACAGGGTTTAAATATAATGTGGCGCAAAGCTTATGCAAAAGGCAGTTTTGTGGAAAATCGAAGTGGTTTTTGCACAGGCAGAAGGCAGTAAGCGGTAATGAGAGAAATGAACATGATATGGTTAGGTGGGCGACGCGTGTCCTTACAAAACCGCCCATTTCGCGTGGAAACAGCGCGATCAAGTTGTTTGATGAAATGAACGCGAAAAGGAACGCGGACCGTCTGATCATAACAATCTAGATCAATGGCGGAGGAAGAATGCGATGGACGAACTTGCGTGGTCAGGTGGGACCGACAATGACATCAGTAATTTTGTCATGTAGCAGGATGATCAGTTGCGGGGCTATAGAAGCGAAAGCAATGTGGGCCGTTGGATGAGGAAGATCAATGGTCCAGATCAGAGCGAGGAATGCAATAATGGATGGGTGATCGGGAAATTTGCGAAGGAGCGATGGAGCGAGGACCGTTGGATAATGATGGAGATCAACGGTGGAGATCAACTACGGGGGCACTTGGAGGTATGGACGGATCTGTGGGACGGATGCCTCCGCAGTGAATATGGACCGTTGGATGAAAATCTTCCGTAGTCAAAGGAGTCAACTGCGGGGGCACTGCAGAGTACGGGCCACTTTGGTCGGGTGCCCCCGCAGTGAACCTGCGACGTAGATCTGGGTCGATCGGACGGTGGAGATTAAATGCGAAGGGAGAAAGGATGTGTGGGAGGAAGAAAGGTGGGAGTGTTGTGAGCTGTTAGATGAGGGGAAATGGACGGTTGTGATTGAATCGGGGCTGCCCACATCAAGAATCCAGACAGACGGGAGGAGGAAACACGGAGGGATCGATTGCGATATGCCGAGGGAGCGAGAGCCGTTGGATTGGGGACGAGATCAACGGTGGAGATGCATTGGAGGAAAGTGGGCGGGGTGAAAGGCAAAGGTGCGCTGGTCGTTGGATCAGGAGGATCAACAGTTCATAATGCATCGCGATCTCGCATAAATGAATGAATGGGGTGGAGGTGGGGCGGAGGTCAGTGAAACAACGAGACAACGCTGACTGTTGGATCGGGAGGATCAATGGTCCAGATCATATCGCGGGGGACGACCAATGGAGTTGAGGGGGGCCAGATAGTCGTTGGATCGATTTCGATCAACAGCTCAGATTATATCGGCGGGGAATGAACATCGGCGGCAGAATATAGAGTGAAAGTGGACTACTGCGATGCGCGATGTGCGATAGAGCGAGGACCGTTGGATCTGCGGAGATCAACGGTGGAGATTGCGTCGTGGTTTCGTACATCGGCAGAAAAATATAAAAGGCGGATGGAAACGGGGAAGAGCGATATGTGATGTGCGATGTATAAGCAACACGCGTTGGTCGTCAGATCTGGAGGATCGACAGTCAGGATTTTATCGGAGGATCGGCATATCGGCAGAAAAAGAGTTTGGGAACGAGAACTTGGAAAGAGCGACGTGCGATCGCCGATGGGCTTAGCACTCAGTCACAGGGCCCGGTCTCATGGTGGAAAAGAGGCTCGAGCTTAAACGAAAGGGGCTTAAAGGCCTGATGTGTTAGAATGAGCGCTTTTAAAGCTAAAAGGCGGATTTTAAGCCCTTTCAAAGGTTCCGATAGGTGAAAAAGGGGCTATGACAGTCTATACAGTCCTTGTTGTATTTTCTTGGCAGAACGAAGCTCCTTATCATTAGCCTTCCCAGCTCTGTGAGGGATGTCATAACAACACCTTCCTCTACTGATCTAATTATAAACTATGTACCCTTTAGTAATAAGTTTTTTTGAGTTTTGATGAGAATTTTTTTTTAATTTAGAAATTAATGAAATGAAATTTCCCCACGTAAAATTGTATTCTATATTACTTGGGATAAAATAAAAATGATTAAATTGTATAAGGCAAATGAATAATGTAGATTCAATCCTTAAAACCTATAAATATTTTCTTGACGGTTTAATGAAACATTTTATCTATTTAGAGTTATTTTATTTTAATCCTCAAATGTTATTAAAAAAAAATTAAATTAAATTATAAACATTACAATAGGAAGACTTATTGTTTTAAGTATTGTAAAACATGAACAAAGTTCATTTTAAGACATTTTGTTAAAATTATTTACATGAAACTTTCTACTTAATATACGAATAACAGAGGCTTATAATTATTAAACTATATTTTATTAAACCAAGGCTACATTGAAACATTTTATAAAACCATCAAACTAATGTGAGATGGCCCCCACTAATCTCACCTTTCATCACAGTGATGTTCATCGAGTTGGAGGAGAGTGTTTATACACCCTCCAACTCTGCACCCCATATGAAACGAGGACCATTTACCCAAAGCAAGATCAATGGATGGGATGCATCGAGCCAAAGAAGGCTCGTTAAACCACATCCAATTCCCCACCCGATATAAGAGGAAGAACGTTGATTTAAACAGCATCAATCCCTATATCCATCAAACCTACAACTTGGATGGAAAATTTGGAGCCTTCAAATTTGACGAATAATATAAATATAATTAATTTCACCCAAAATTTCATTCAACTTTATGAAGGGTTTATAAAATTGCATAAAACATTTGGGATGGGAATTTGTTTAAAATATGTTAACTAGTGACGTGAAATGTGTTTTATAAGGATTAACCGGGTTTCAATGTGGAAGTCAATTAAAAGAAAAATAATTAAAGTCTATAAATTAAAGTATTACACTGGTGTTTTACCCGATTAATTTATTTTCAAATTATTCTGAAAAAACATTAACGAAACGAGGTAATTAAATTGCATTTACCATAATATATTTACAAGCCATTATTTAATTAAAGACTAACTTTTATTTATGTTATGCAGGATATTAATCGCAGTGGGTTAAAATATGGGAATTATCAATTTGATAGAGAATTATTAAGGAGGAAATCATTAAGTCCAAGAGTACGTGAAAGTCATCAATGGTATTAAAAATATATATATTTTTTTAATTAACTTTTTTTTCTTTTAAAAAAGTAGTTAAGGGAGAGTTATTGAAACAATTATCAAAACATTTTGAAAAGAAATCTTGATTTCTCATTTGAAAAGGAGGTAGGTAGCTTTGGAGGAGAGAAAATACTTATTTATTAAGGGTTTGAATGGGCGAGCCTTATTTCAGCTGCCATAGGCCCATTAATGCGGCCCTGGCAGCTGATGCCCACCGTCCGATTAAAAGTGTAGACCATCGTGCGGCGGGCATCAGCTGCCTGGGCCGCATTAATGGGCCTATGGCAGCTGAAATAAGGCTCGCCGTTTGAATGCACTTTCTTCACAGACTGATCATGATACCTTTTCAATATTACATTATGAATTTAAATATATATTTTTTTTCAATATTACATTATGAATTTAAATATATTTTTTTTTCAATTTTATGTTTTCATTCATTTTGTGTAATCATATATTGATTTTAGTTCGTGTTTTACACAATTTACTTGATCAATTGTTTGAATATTTTTTCTCTTACCTAATTTGTTTTCCTATCTAATATTCATTCTACTATATGAGTACAAATAAATATACTTACATGACTTGTTTTTCAATAGAATTTAACACACTTGATGTTGGTAGTTCTCCTGCAATATTTTGTGAAAATATAGATTAAATCAATTATTTAGTTGTTTCTTTTCCGTTATTGATTTTTACGCCGTAAGGTGTTCTTATTTGAAAACAACTCCCGTAGCTACCCATGTGTCCATGTCTGAGCCATTGGATCAGATGTTAGATGATTGAAATGTTTTAGGCCATTAGATCAGATAAATAGTTTTATTACGCTGTAAAACGTACTTATTTGAAAACAACTTTCCTAAATTGCTACGTGTTACATTTTGAACCCTTGAATGTAATGTTAAACGATTCAAATCATATGGACCCAATGATTAAAAACAATTACAATTTTTAATCAGTTACAAGAAACGAACATCAAAATAAATTGCTCTGTCTGCAGTCGGTGAAAAATTCCTCGGCAAGCTCTCGTTGCTACATATGGTCTGCAGGCCAAGAGCAGCTCTTCCTGGTAGTTTCTTAAGAATGTCTTCGAGAGTATAGCAGTCGGAGAATCTTGGACGCTTAGCAGGAGGTTCCTCACCGCCGGAGGCATATGATTCAGAGGGATTGGACAGATTACGCCATGCTGCTGTTGGAGGTCTCGATTTTCACTTAAAGAGCACTTTTAAATACCAGCAAATCAATAACAATGGCGAGGAAATACTACAGGAGCAGCACAACAATGGCGGTGTCGATACTATTGCTGGCATGTCTGTGTGGAAGTTCTGATGCTTCTACTCGCATTGGGGGGATCCGCGACGTTCCAGGGTTCGAACACAAGAAAGAGATTCAAGACCTCAGACGCTTTGCTGTCGATGAGTACAACAGGCAACAGGTCTCTACGTGTAAATATATATACAATTTCTGGTTAAGATTCTCTCTTTATTGTAATGCAATTGACAGTTAGGGTTTTATTGGCTTTTGGAAGAATGCCAGTATTTCGTTTTCCAAGGTAGTAAAAGCCCAGGAGTAGGTCGTCTCAGGCATGCTGTACTACCTCAGAGTAGAAACAATGGACGGCGGCAAAACCAAACTCTATGTGGCGAAAATATGGGTGAAGTCATGGGAGAAATTTAGGCAATTGCAATAGTTCAAGCCTGTGCAGACTCTACATCTATAACGGTTTGTTTCGTCTTCATTTCTGCCTCTTTATTTCCTCCCTTTTTTGTGAAATGAGGGTTTCATTTATGCCTCTTTATTTCCCCCTTTTTTGTGAAATGAGGGTTCGAGGATTCACAGAATAAAAATGTAAATGATCTGGTCGGATGCTGTAGATTCTATGTTTACGAATCTGAATGTCTTTTTACTAATGATGTTCCCAAGTTTGGAGGCTATCAAGGGCATATCTATGGACACAAGTAAGAGTAATGTTATGGAATCAAATGTGTATTAATGGAGATCAAATTGAATTTATATGTGATTTTGGCAAATTGTTATGATGTAAAGTAATAGGAATGGAATGTGTGTATAGAAGTGAGAACTGTGAAGTAACGATTAGGGAAAATTCCAGCATTGCTGGCAGAATTAGAAACAATGATAGAATATGTCATGTGAAAGAGTGACAAACTTAAACCTGCAATAGGGGTTCGAACACAAGAAAGAGATTCAAGACCTCGGATGCTTTGCTGTCGATAAGTACAACAAGCAACATGTCTCTGCGTGTAAATATATATACAATTTCTGGTTAAGATTCTCTCTTTAATGTAATGCAATTGACAGTTAAGGTTTTATTGGCTTTTGGCAGAATACCAGTATTTCGTTTTCCAAGGTAGTAAAAGCCCAGGAGCAGGGCTGAAATTATAGAAATAGCTCCCGGGGTGATTAAGGTTGTGATTCGGGACGCTAACAGAAGATTCAGGTTTTCGATGGATGAATTGGAATTGGATATGTGGCGCTTTAGGCTACCTGCATCCACTCTGCCAGAGCTGTCAACTGCAATTTACAGTGATGGGGATCTTGTTGTGATCACGCCCAAAAATGTTCACACTTCCGATACAGAGGAAGAGGAAGAAGAAGTGAAGAGCACCTTGGTTGAGGCCAGAGAAGGATATTTCAGCGACAGGAATGGCTCTGGGATCAACTCAGGGAAGATGGATGTCTACTAAGAAAACCGAAATGGAGAGGACTCTGGTAGGGCTAAGTTCGAGGTCAGGTCTTGCATGAAGTGGAATCAGCCTGGTCAGCCCTAGTTCTTTCACAAGACTTGGGAACTCTGTTGGATCCCCTGTGTTCGTTCAATGATAAGTTTACATAATCCATGCCATGACTTTTTTAGCGATTGTAAAAATTTTCACAAGCTTTTATGCTTTTAGAAAGTTTCATTTTAATGTGTTTTATCAGATCTTGGTCACTAAACTGGACATAATGTTGGTAAATTTTAGTGGTTATATAATATTGGGAGATTGCCTGGTCCATAATATTTTTCTATTCCCCTAGGCTAATCAAGTGCAAGGTTTTTTTGTGGTCAAACTTCTTTGCTTTCTTGTTTTTTATTTTTCCCTTGTAAATTTTATTTGGAAGTGCTTCAAGGAAGATGCACCTAGGGGCTGTAGTGCATTGAGTGAATTTCTTTCAGCTTAGATGCTAGGTCTGAGGGGAAACCATTCTTCTAACATCGGCCTCATCCCTTTTATACTCATGTCAAAGCTAGCTGGACGGGATAGACTACAACAAGAACGAAGCCCTGGTGGATAGTTTAATGGTTTGGCGATAACCAGTGAACCGATGCCCTGTTCACAAGTGTTAAATTGGAAATTTCAAACATGTCTCTAGATCTAGGTCTGTTTTGTTCTATATCTGATATTCTTGTAAAAAAGGATGAAGAAAGTTGTGCTATATAACTCTTATTGCATATTTTGTGTTCTTTTATTTTACAGTTTATTTGAGAAAGTAATTTTGGCTGGACCAATTAACTACCAGAGGTCTCAGTTGTAATGTAGCTTTTGGGTAGCAGAGGACTATAAAATTACTTCTGTCCAAGGCCTTTTTATTATGTTGTTACATTATTAGTACATAACTGATTGTGCATTATTTTTCCCTACAGAATAACTGATATTCTTCATTTACTGCTTACTATTACTGCCTTCCCTATGTTAAGTAGTTGGTACGTGTGAACTTTATTTCTATTTTGGAGTCACGGATGCCAAAACTCTTTTTTTTATCGAGGCCTTATGTAATATTTATTTGTCTTTCAATATTTTTAAATCTTACCATAACATCACTGGAAACCACAGTAGGAAGTTGAACCAGATATTTGTAACATTGTATGTCAAAGCAAAAGTTTTTATTTACAATAGGCCTGAATGATAAATGTGTATAATTCGGTTTAGCATCCTTTCTTCATTTAAGAAACAATTTGATATCAGTAGAAGGCTTATGGTTTTAAAATATTAGGTTGTGTTGTTCAAGGATCTTGTATCTACAGATGAGTTGGTTGCTGGAAAATAGATTTAAATGCAGTGTCTGCCTGTACCTGAAGCAGATCAATCATGTAGTCCATCAAGATAATGGAATAGTACACAGATTTTAGTAACTAAGTGTGTCTTCATCCAGAACAGTGATTTCTGACCTACTCTAAATTCTGACTGCAATGGCTAATGTTGAAACCAAAAACCCTGTTGTCAAAACCATAGAAATCTACCCTGTTTAAAACTTGAGAAGTTGCATTGCACCTCGAAATTCTTTTAATAGCTTCAAATCTTAAGTTTTCTTTATGTTTAAGTGGGATTCTGTCTCAGTCCTGAATGGCTAAGAAATGCTGAAATTTTATTTTGAGTTGTCATCTACTCTGCCTTTTCAGCATGCATTTTATGATTGTACTTTAAAGGATTGTTGCAAATACCGTGTTGGTGAATATATTGTCGAGGGATGTAACTTATGAGGAAAATTGTGGAAAACATTGACAAATCTATAAAACAAAAGGAAAAAAACCACTTTCTTATTCCATTTTCTTAAACATCTATGGTAATGACAACCTCAAACAAACGCATTGTTACATGAAAGTGAAAATAAAACAGATATATAAGATTTATGGGATGTTGAGCGTACATTACATGTTGATACTGAATCTGAATTACAGTCCTGACTTTTGAAAGGCTGATGCAAAATCACATAAAAAAATAATAATAAATCTATCTCATGATTCATCAAAATGAGTCAACTTGATGCTACAGTGATAAATATATAATGAAATCGTTAATTACCTCTACCCCTTTTATGGGCAAAGGTGGTTCTCTTCCTTGGAAGTAGTAGGTGTTAGTGCTAAGGTGAAAGGCAGGGGAATTGAAATGTCCTATATTAGCTACATGTCTTTGATTCCTTCTCATCTTTCTTCTTTCCAATATCAAAAATTGATTGAGTGGCAATTTGGACGTCTTCTAGGGTAAATGCACGGCAAATTTCCACTTCATGCCCTATAATTTTGGCAATTGATTTCACTGTTTATTTCCTTCCCACACAACTTGTATCTGAAAATTTTCCGATTACGAGGGTCAACCAGCTGACCGTAATCTCCTAGTGGATCCAATGCCATTGGTATATTCATAGGACATTGATTAAAACTAGGACACACAAAGAAACAGAAAAGCAAAACAAAAGAATGTTGCAAGTGAAAAATCAGGCCCAGATAAGCATTAAATCTCCCATCAAAATTGTCAAGAAGGGGCAAATCCAATGGACATTTCATGTACTATACTAAATCTCGAAAAACAAACAAAATATAAGCATAAATTCTTATACATATTGGGAATATGGAAATGGTAGATTGGAATTAATCCCCACTCAACAATAGCTCCGCTAATGGTGATGTCAACACTGGATCCCCCCTCATTAGCTCGATAAACGATGGTGTGAATAGTATTGGTACCTTTAAAAACTCATGAAATATTGTAATATCTATGATATCGACAACACTGCTTTAAAGTTTATACTGATATTTGAATCTGGATTAAAAAATCGTATTAGAAAGCAACGGTCGATGAACGTGATGAGTTTATAGCTCAAACGGTTTGGCCTTGTATCTGTAAGAAACGAATGTCAGTTATTTCTTGATTGGTAGATGTTAATGGCATTTTTTCCGATGGATCTGTTCAAACTATCAAGGAATGATATCCCTCTTTGGTCTGCCTAGGCTCTGTTGCCTGCTAGTCAGATTTGGTATCTAAAGTTAAACATCTGTGGAAAAAAACAATATGTGCCATGTTTTAAGTTTCAACATACGGATATGGTTATGCTTGGGTTTTTTTTTGTTTACTTTTGATTGATTCCAAAAAATGTGCTTTTGATATATGTTTAATGCTTGTATTATTATCCTTCCATATGAATTGGGAATGCTTTTGCATTCACAAAAAATATGATAATATATTCTTGAGCATTTGGACACATTTAGAACGGTCTACCTTCTCTCTGCACCATTTACTTGCGAACATTTCATATCAGAATGTATTTCCTTGATTAAACTTATAGCTTATATCTTAAAGTAAATACACGGTCTCTTTACAAGTTCATATTTGATGCCTGAGGATTTTGTTGTCAATGTTGTTTTAATTTTATATACCCCTACCCATTTAGCCAGACCTGTTATGATATTCTACCTGATTTATATGACTGCGCAACTTACTTAAAATCAGTATAGATCCGATGTTCTTTTTTATTATATTATCAGTATTTTTGGAAGGTCTTCTAATGAATTAGGTTCATTGTACTTTTAGACGATAACTTAGCTTCATAGACCCTTATTTGATATGAGCCTCCATATGCATCTAGCTACCAAAGCCTTCCCAAAATGATGCATATTCTTAAACTCCAACTCCTTCACCACCTTAAAACTCAACTTACTCTATACTACTATTTCCTTTGTTACTGCTTTACAGCGTTTCCTTTGCAACATATGGTGCAATTGCTAGTATATGTTTTTTATAATGTTTGTTTTTTTCTTTTTAATAAACAAAGTATGATAGAAATGGTGTAATGTCATGTTTAACATTTTGACTACGCCAAATTACACAAAAATAAAATTAAAATTAAATTAAATAAAAAGATTGACATAATGTAATGAACATTTTAACAAGGTTAAAATACAATAAAAATAATAAAAATAATAAAATAAAATAATTATAAACTATACAAACAACCCATGTTATTGACCCATGGTATTCATGTGGAATGTAGTTTATTTTTAAATGTGTATAACCATTATGAACATTTTAACAAGGTTAAAATATAATAAAAAATAAAAATAATAAAATAAAATAATTATAAACTATAAAAACAGCCCATGGTATTGACGCATGGTATTCATGTGGAATGTAGTTTATTTTTAAATGTTTATAACCATTATTCTTTTAAAATTTTACTTAATAAAATGCATTTAAATTTTCATACATCCAAATATACATAGTTTTTCTTGTTTTATATTATTTTTGTTACAACTATTTTATTATTCTAGAAATACATGGTTTTTTTTTGTTAATATAATTGATGTTACATATGTTTTATTATTCATAAGTAGGGTTTCTTAATATATAAAAAATTAAATTAATATTCAGAATATTTTTAGAATATGTGCTCTTTTTTTAGTTTCCAAATTACACATGATTTATCTTGAGCAATAATGATGAATGTTCATAATTATGATTTCTTAAATAAAACCAAATTTTCCTTTAATTACCTAATTGTAATAGTTTGTAACTACATAATAATTTGTACTAACATACATACTCTTTCTTATTTTTTTGGTTAATGAATATCAAATTTCTTCCCTTAAAAAAAACTATATACATATCTTTAATTACGTAATTGTATCTAAAAAATCTTACATGTTTTTTACTTTATAATCATAAACAATTTTCATATTATATGATTTCAAACTTACTCAGTCATATTAATTTTCTCTACAAATGTTGGAAATTTAATGGTTAATGTAATATAAGCTAAATACAAATTCATTGCTTCTACTCAAGATCAAGAAAGCTATGCTCAGTAGCCAACACCACAGAACAAGACATGTTCGCCAATTCCATAAATGCTACCTAATCTCTCTCGGTGTTGGATTTTTTTTCTTAATAGCCTTATTTTTACTATTGTTGAAGTGATGAAATCCACCTCTCCATACATTTTTACGCCGTAAGGCATATTTATTTGAAAACAACTCTCCTAGCTGCCTTTCTGTCATAATTTGTGTCATTAGATCCTTTGTTAGACGATTGGATCATGATCAGCCAAAGATTCGAATTGTTGCAGTTCCTTATAAAAATAACATTAGTCACCATCCCCGCCTGCCCTGCTCTATTATTTGGAGTCTGTGATTTGTATACCCATCAGTATTATATGTTTCGTGATCTTTGGGAAGAAGGCAGGCTAGATGATGCCGAGTTTAAAAGGAAAACACGTTGTGATAACCAGAGGATTAAGGGGCATCGACCTTGCTATTGCAATGGAGGTTCTCAAAGAGTGAGGGTACATGACCCTCATCTCTAACAGTTCTTTTCAAATAGATGACACCACTACAGAAATTGTTCAACAGGGGAAATATTCTTTAGATAAAGTTTGCGCAAAGGTAGGGCTCTTTACATAAATTTATGTAGATATTTTTGGTTTAAAAACCTCTTGATCACATTCTTTTTGGTTAAATTTTGCACAAAGGTAGTGTTCTTTACCTAAATTTATGTACATATTTTTCGTTGAATTGTTCGTTGAAAAACCTCTAATCACATTCTCTCTAGATAAATATTGGACAAATGTTGAGTTCTTTGCATAAATTCCTCTGCAGATTTTATTGAACTCTGGATCACATTATTTATATCTAGATCTTCTATCCCAGGGGGTTTATTCATGAAATTATGTGGAATGATCTAAGCTTTGTGGTGAAGGTTGCAGATATGGGGGACTATGAATCCATTTCTACAGCTATAAAGGAGTGTTACGAGTGGCGAACTTTTGACGTTGTTATCTGCAACGCAGGAATAGCTAGAATAGGCTACATGGATGAAATCAATATTACAGATGTGGATTTCGTCATCCGCACTAATGTCAGTGGGGTAGTCTACACCGTTCATTCTTCGTTTCCCTTGATGAAACAATGGAGCAGCAAGTCAAATCCGACAACCATTGTTCTCATGGGATCACTGGCTTCTATGGTAAGTAATCATCAAATAATCAAGAAACGGATCTGAATCCAAAGTTCATAATAGTTTTGTAAGAGATTTATAGCGTAGACTCTAAACTCTTTAAAGTTTGATTAAATAATCTTTCCAAAGAATTTTTTTCCCCAAATTTAATTTGAATGGATGATAAAATAACATGATGCCAAAATCAGCTGAGGTTCCGTGCAAAGCTAACAAGTTGAGTTATACATTTGGAGTAATATAAAAATGCAACATCCATGTTATGGTTGTGGCATATACACATCCACTAAACATGCCCTTAAAGGACTGGTCGAGTGTGTAAGGTTTGAGTTGTTGCCTTTCAATATTCGAGTGACTATTTGCTGTCCAGGATTTGCAAAGACACCTCTCCTACCATAAGGTTCATTGATTCTCTCTGTATTTCATGCTATTTCATTTTCTTGCTTCTTTATGTGTCCAAATAAGGCGAGTTTCTATTCTTTATTACGAAATATTAAATACACTAAATCTGACTATAAAACACTTCAAACCATTTGAAAACAAGAATATTAAGAAATGACATCAAACCATTACAATTCATAATATTAAGGCA
This sequence comes from Pinus albicaulis, assembly GCA_034641835.2. Lineage (NCBI taxonomy): Eukaryota > Viridiplantae > Streptophyta > Pinopsida > Pinales > Pinaceae > Pinus > Pinus albicaulis. Next base: position 1,132,054,755 of record CM076579.1, read on the forward strand.
ATTTTACCTAATAATGAGTGATAATTGCCTAAACCCTAACTACCTCCATAGTTTCATTAAATACACAAGAACAAAAAAGGAAAAGAAGGGAGAAAGGAGGCTATAGTCGGTAGTACATAGCAGAGGCAAGAGAAGTCTATTGTCATAGTGGGACATAAAAAGAGCAAGTAGTAATTGAACAAAATGCTTTTCTACCATCATGATGGCACAAAGCTGTAATCTCATGTGGAAACCTCTGTATAGGTTTCATTTCTCTATTAAAATCAGCTTTTAGTTTTTTTAATACAACCAGAAAGGGTTTCTTTCTCTGGTTTTAACACTGTTGAGCATTTGATTTGGGTCTTTATAGTCTTCGGTGATTGTTACTTTTGCACTTAATATTTCAAATATGTAACATAGTTTGTTGTAGATTCTAAGCTATGCTCAGATTACGTTAACAGTGACGATTTTAATTGCGAAAAAAAAAGTTAGTAGTCTTAAACCCATCCATAACACTCAGATATTCCCCATATTTGGCGATCTTTAATCCCAGGGAGAAAATACAGATCAATGTTTTTAGAGCAAAAAATTGTCTCTTCAACAAAGGCAAGAAAAATATGCTCTGTTTTATTTGTATGACTTTGTTAAGCACATGGCTAAAATTTCAAACATTTCCAACCCACAGAATGGATGAAAGGAGTGGCCAGATTTAAAGCCTATGGTTGTATGGTTCATTGAGGAATGATGGAATAAGTATCATTGTTCCTGTTTTGGGGAATCTTTAATTTTGAGAGCAACTTCATCTCAAGTTATTCAACATTGAGAACTTTTGACGTAGGTTACTATTTATTTGAATTTATCTTTTTGGCTCTCTCAGATGCTACATCTAGTAGCCGTTGTCTAATGGTGGCCTCATGGGAATCTCATCTCAAGAAGCTAGGAAAGAGGAGGGGGATTAAGGGGAAGTAACCCTTGTTCTCTTTCTTGCGGAGTTTTTGAGATTTTAAGTTGTATTTTATTTGTGCTTTAGGAATTGTCTTCACATGTATTATATGATGCAATTTGCTCCTGTTGTTAAATATGGTTAGAGCTAATAGTATAGATTTTAGACTAAAATGAAATTTATATTTCCAGTTGTTAATAAGATCACGTGTCAAGAATTATGTGGTGTTCTTTGTATGATCGCATTCGATAGTTGTTTATGCTCTTTTTCGACTATGCTCATTTGTGAAATGTTTCTTTTTAAATAATGATTCGAATTGGAAACTTAGTCCATTTGACATAGTTGTGTCACTTTTCTGGTTGTCACAGTCTTCATAGATCAGTTATTTGACATACAGTTTTGTACTTAGCAGCACATTTCTATTAATTCTACATAGCATTTTTTGGTGTCGTCGACATGGTTATAGTGCTTCTAAATCCTGGTTTACCGAGTGATTTAGTTGTCAATAGTTGTTTAAAAGAATTGTTTTATGTATCTTGCATTTGGAGAGAAAATTATTGCAGATTGAACATGATTTTTTCTATAACTTTTCTTTTAATTACAAATAAAAATTTGGACAAGGCACAATCTTTTTTCCTTCCTTTACTAAAATTGACCAAAATCACTACAGATATCTTGCTTAGCACCTATTGGATCTCTTTAAGAATCCGACGGCGTTTCCTTTGCAACATCTGGTGATGGTGCAATTGCTAGTATAAAAAAAATTATGCTTATATTTTGACATACATCAACAACTTAATCATTAAAATGTTTAATATTAACTTGTTGTAGGCAACAAAATACTTGTTTGTCGTCTGATATTCATACTATCAGGGTATGATCATGTTCTCATACTCATATTTGCACGGTGAATGGAATGTAATAATACTTGATATTATCGTTATTTCATACTTTTCATAATGATGAGTTATTTGTAATAAGATATAAGTATAATTGAAATTTTATTATTTTAATATTTTCATTTTTATTTTATTACGTTCATTTATAATTTTTGTTATGTTATCTTCTAATTGCATACTTAAGGTTTTAATTTTAGTCATTGATCTTTTACTTATCATAAGTGTACTTCACTACAAATCATGACTAATCATCCTTATATTATTAATCTATCCATACCTATTTGTTGAATATAAAATCTATTTAAATCATTTCAATTACAGGAATGCCCCTTGTGGATAGAGAAGGCCAGTCTCTATCCTAAAGGAGGAGGATTCTTAGGATCCTCAATGATTGTCTTTATAGGCCTTATTTCGTTGTCGGGAAAATTTAGGAACCAACAGGAGGATAGAAAATAACCCATTATGGTTTGAAGTATACCTCCACCACATCAAAGGGGGGTTTTGTTGAGTTAGGAGGCTTCTTTTTAGATATTCAAACCACAACTTTTCCACAACATTAGCCATTGTTTCATACTTTTGTTAGACTTGGAATTTGCATTTGAGCCCCACCTAGGCCTTTGCTCTATCCTCCCTTATAGTCTTCACTAGTTGTATATATTCTTTATTCCATTGTTTGTTGACATTTTCAGCCTATATGTTAGATTATCTTTCTTGCTCTTTTCTGCGTTAAGTAGACTTGTATACCTTAGAACTTAGCCCCGATTGGAATTTAATATTTTGTCCCCATTTTCCCTCCATATTTTTGTCTTTTTGTGTTTATTTTTGGCCTACTTTTGGGTGGTAAGTAGAGTGTCCTTATACTTCTATTTACTTTTCATTTCATTTTAATTTACAGTTGTGTTATTTACTTTCCAACGGCACTTTTTTTAATGTTTATGAAAAACGAGTAACATCACACACCTTTGCACACACGTTTCAAACCCTAAGTGAATGAGTGCTTATTTAGAACCTCCAAGCCAATACTATTAAAAGAAACCACTTAATATTAACACTCATAGATTTAATCCCACTTGGGCACCTAGGAAAACAATCCTTTATCTAGGATAGGGTTGGTGGGGTAGACATCTCAATAACGCCCACTGATCCCTTCACATCGAAACATAGTGGTTGTCCAAATAGGGAGATTAAAATCCTCCATCATACAACATTCAAGATCAGTGTTTGAGACAAAAAGTCGTTAGAGGGGGTAAATCTTAGGCTGAGGATACTGGAAATTCTCCTTGAAGATCCCATTTCATGTTCTAGAATATAGATTTGAAGATGACACCCAAAAGTTGAGATTCTCTCACCCCCATTGGACACAGGTAACCTTAGTTTCCCTTCCTAGGATTAAAGCACTCTATAGGGGTGGTTGTGGGAAGAAACCATCCCTCTTACCCTACCTTTCACTCGACAACTCTACTTGCAGATTTTAGGTCTTGTAAATAAGAAGTTGTTTGGAATGCCATTAGAAACATACAAATAGGATTTGTTTTAGGTGTAATTAACCTTTAGGATAGGATTCATTTTTCTCTTTATAGGATGAGCTTTCTTGAATTAGAATAGTATTACATAGTAGTTAGCTTACAATTTTCACCATTGCACGTAGTGTTTTCTCTCTCTATGGATTTTTTTCTTCATCCTTTTCCTTAAATTAGCCTTTAGTGTTCTCTTTGTATTGAAATCATTATGCCCCCTGGGAATTTTTCGTGGAGACTCTTTGGTATTCATCCTCAATTTTAGTTAGGAAATCCATTAACACATGTTAGAAAAATCATGGTACCTCTCCCTAGTCCACCTTTGGACTCTTGTCTTTTTTATTTATCCAGTTCTTCCTCATATTTTGAGTCCTATTAGCCCAAAGATGCTACCTTGTCTAGTTTCAATGTTATCGGTAATGTCAATCCCAACATAGGCACCAATAGCATAGGAAATCATGATGGTAACGCTAGTAATACTCAAGGTCCCCCTCTTGGAGGTAGCATTGGAACCTCACAAGGAATGGATGTCAGTCAATTATTGCTTCCCTATATGGCCAATTTGAGTCCCCCTGATTTGAACCAACTCATTGATGATCCTCTTCACCATGATTTGAATTGGAACCATATGTGAACCAAGCTCCCATTCGATATCCCGAAATTCGAAAGGAAATTCGGAGAGGATCCCACGAACGATGTTTGCTCATTTCACATGTGGTGTTCCTCTAACTCTATAACAAAGGATTCCATTTCTCTACGCCTCTTTTAATGCACCTTCGCCAACATTGTCACGAAATGGTACATATACCAACCCCATGCATTTCATTCGATGTTTTCGATCCTTGCAAATGTCTTCTTATCTTACTTCCAATTACATATCTATTACAATACTGGTACCGAAATTTTGACCTCATTTCATCAAACCTCTACGACACATCTTTCCAATCATGTTCATAAATGGAACAAACGGTGGAGCTTATGTAAAGCTATGGAATTCGAGAACCATGTCTACATGGATTGGTTTTTTGCAATCCCCCTCACTCCAATTGGTGAATATGTCACCTCTCATTTCCCTTAAACTGAATAAGAAACCATCCAAACATATTTAAATTTTGATCTCATCTATACCCAATCACGATATATCTATATTGTTCTCCCTTACCTCCCTCAACTTGTTGCTTATTCCACACTGAGGGCATCACATGTTGGAGATGGTGTCATTGGATTGATCTCTTATCAGCACCCATGCCCATATATACAAGGATCCATCGGTTATGGTCAAACTCAGGGGGGGCCTAGTTCCACCTACACTTACCCTCCCCCTGACCCTTCACGAGTCAACTCCTACAAAGGAACGAGTACATATTATTCATTTTCCCACCCACAAAAATCGATGTTAGGGATTTCTAGTACTCATCTTGGTTACCAAAATTTTATCGTGAATCCATACTATCATTATGCACCGCCTAGTGTTCCAACCCAATGGCACTAGCACCTAAACCTCTCATGCCTAATCCCCCTCCACTACAGCAATCATCAGCACCACAAGGGAAGGTATATTCTCAGTAGAATGTTTCCCCTCCCCCTAACCCTAAGAGGAAGAATGGGGGGCAGGGTAAAAAAACTAGCGCCTCAGGGTAACCAAGGCAACCATGTTCATCTACCAAATATCCATAAGAGTGATCAGTCTAATACAACAACCCAACAACAAGTCGCGCAAGCCGAGAAGAACAAGATCCTTCAAAGAAATAAAACTTGTGCATTATGTATCACTTATGTACATTATACTCATGATTGTCCCATTTTCCCTCAGATGTGCAAAGCATGGGAAGATAAAGAAGTTGCCTCTAGAGGGAAGCATCGTATGCCTCCATCTGCCCCTCCCTTTTTGTAGTCAGTAGTCCTCTGAAACTCTTTCCCTCACTAAGTATATGTGGCCACCCGCAATGGAAACAATCCTCTAGTTTCTCCTTATCATCAACTAAGGAATGGGTCTTACTAAATCCTCATGATGAAATATGAATAATTCAACCTTCAAACACATTCACACCAATGTGATTCACCTCCTGAGAAGTCATCCATATAAACGCAATCGAAAGAATCCACAGAGCCTCTTTTGTAACCTAGTGGTACCTTACATATCCCTCCACCTAAGGTGAAGGTTCCTTCAATAATATCCAAGGTCCCATTGCATTGAAATGTTTCCATTTCCTAAGTCGCCCATACTTACAGCATAGTAGATGACTTGGCATAATCTCATGTTTCCATGTCAACGCAGGAAGTTATTATGATGCACCCATATCAATGACAGGCTCTGCTATCTTCTCTAAGCATTGTAGATCCTTTATAAAATTGTATCATTGTATTTGATGTTGATAATCATATCATCTCTGCCTTCCTCCTTTTGTTTCCTTTAAGATACCACTCTCCATTAAGAACATTGTTGTCCAACGGTGTATTATTGATGAATGTGCATCCACTTTTGTGATTTCTGCTAATGTCTGGAAGAAAATTGGTTCCCCAAATATTTCACCATCAACTATCACCCTATGCACATATGATGGTCTCCCTTCATATCCTATCGGTCTATACCAAAATTTCCTCATCATCATTGCTAGAAAGTAAGTCATGATTGATGTTGAATTCATCAATGCACCTCTCGACTATTAACTCTTACTTTCCCATAGATTCATGTACGCATTTAAAACGATCTCTTATTCCATATTTTGTACCATGAGATCCCCTCATACTGAGAATATTTTCACTATTTATCAATTGACATACTACGATCCTAAGTCTAATCCATCCCCTCAAAATAGAATTTCTTCGATGGCAGTAAATAATATGATCCTTTCCTTATCTGAAATCAGTACATGGGTGTATAAATATTTCTCAATGTTTTTGGATTATTGTGGCCCACTTCCTGTTCTTAAAATCCTAGCTCTTCCTTTTTTTTTATGCTTCAATTGTCATGGTCCACTCAGTAATACAGTACCCCTTCCCAGTATCTAGCTCAATAGAAACTTGTTGTTGTAACCTCAGTTGGTTCCTCATGAGAAGTTCTAATCTAGGTGGATATTGGTGGCCACCCAGTTATTCCTCCTAGGGCCCCAACATTATCTCTTTCAATTTTTCAGTTTCAACACAACTTACTATTTTTAGCAGTTTTTCTGGTCATGAACTTCTGGAGCCGTTTTGAGGCCCTAAACGACATTTTTTGAGAAAACCGGGAGCAACATGGGTCCATGGATTGATGTTTCTCACTCAAAATTTGTAGTCCTCGGATAGATCTTTCTAACGAGGTATGGTTCGCATCAAACGAAGATCGTATGCCAAATTTACGTCCCCGGGAAGTTGAAACACCAATTTACCCAAACAAGACCCATAATTTTGGTGCTTCATCTCCTAGGGTTAGGGATTTGGATGTTTAGGGTTTTCCAGTGTTTCTAAATAATAAATAGGCCCTCGAGCCTCATTTTAACTCAGTTCATAGGCCTGTAGCCACCACATCTCTTCTCAGAGATAAGCTACCAACGCCCTAGCTAGTTTGTTTCCATTATGTCTGTAAGCAAATTTCAGGTCTTTGATATTAATGAAATGAAGTGTTATTTCCGTTGCATCTTTGTATTTATGGTTATATGTGTATTCCATTGCATTCCTGCATAAATCCGAATCAATTTCCTCCTCGACATGATCCATTTTGTCAAATTCCTTTCTTATTCCCGCCACGAGGAATAATCTCCACCCCTGTGATCGTTATTCTGAGTTTCCCAACTTTACCTTAGGGGTCCCATTCTAGAACATTAATTCTCTTCAAAAAAACCCTTCTAATCATCTCAAACCTTATGTGGCTTTGACATCAGTATAACCGGTTCCAACAACCCCCAGCACCATTTCATTTCAATTTACTGGGTAAACTAACACAAGTATTTTATTTATCAATCCGGGTTTGTAGACTTGGAAGCATGTCCAAAATATATGGATTTTAGATGAAGTTAACTTTAGAAGACAAAGTTTAGAAATGGAAATAAATTCATATTACAAATATATTCGAATTTCTAATATTAATGGAAATGAACATTACAAATATAAATCTAACTAAAAATTTTGTGATTCAATATGTAGTAAGTGAAGGAAGAGGCTCCTAACTTAGGAGATACTGGTTGTCCTCCCTCACAATACTATCTTTAAGAAGAGAAACTCAAGAGCAATATTTCATGATGTATAGAAAGTAAGAGAAGAGACCCATAACTTAGGAGGTCATGGTTGTCCTTGTTTACAGTTCTATTCCAACATTATTACTGCATCAAAACTGGAAATTCAAGAATAATTCAAGAAAGGAAACTAAGGAGGATGAATTTTAGTTGTTGTTCATGATTTGATAGAAAGAGGATTTAAATTAAATTCTTGTTTGTCTTTCTTATGCAATTATATTTAAACCAATAATCATCCAAAAATCATAATAAATCATAAATCATCACAATGACTAAATCATAAATCTGAAGCAAAAACTATTGCATTGGAAACTATGCTAGTTTAACAAAGTGTACTTAGCTTGGTGTGGGGGCCCTCCACCCTTGCCTTGCACACTTGAAGAACTTCTCAACTACAACAAATTTAATCAATCATCCACAGCATGAACAAAAAATAGGAAGTAGAACTGGTTCTTCAAATTATCTCAAAGTCTTCAAAAGTCTCAATACAAAATTACACAATTTCTACATACTTGAATGGTCCATAAGCTTGGTTTAAAAAGACAAATAATAAACAAACAAAGCTATAATGTCTCTAACAGTCATATCCATCCTAATCCCATCCATCTAGGTCGAACTCATCCATTGAGTTTCACAAAATCAGGAAAATCCCAAAAAGTACTAATTCTGCCCTTTTTCCTAGGGATTTCTGAAAAATAGGTCAAGTTTGACCAGCATTGATCGAGCCTATTTTAGTTCAGTTTGACCGAAAAAATAGGTATTTTTTCATCTGTGGTTCCCAATATTTCCAAATATATGCTCATATCACACCCAGGTGTCCTACACATATGACTTCAATGGAGCTATTATGGGAATTTTTAATGCAGTCCAAAATTATTTTTAAAACCCAATTTTTACAAAAATCTCTAAAAATTGAAAAAATTAATTTAATTACCTGAATATGCATAATAAGGCTAAAATGAGGCATATATGGATTACATAAGGTGTAATATGGTGGAAAATAGGTGGGTTTATGATAGGAAAAATTGACCAAAATTCAATTAGGGGAATTTTGAGGTCTAAAATGGGCTTCCTAAGGAAAATGTACAATCAAAATTCACTTTATGAGAACCAATCACATTTTAGGAGATGACATCGCCCCTATTGGTTGAGGTGGCATTTCTTGAGTTAAAGGTACTTACTTGTCACATTCTCAATGGTGGATAAAAACTCATTGTTAACTATGGTAGAACTCTAAGTACTTTTAAAGTCAAAGAAAAGTACTCATAATAAATGTCATTTCATAATTATTGAAAGAAACAATGCATATCCCTATACATTTATTATATTCTATTCTATTATTTTTATGTAGTATATTAATTACATGTTATTATACAATTTAAATAATATAAATTCTAATTAATAACATATAATATAATTAATAATTTATAGATTTATATTTATATTTTGTTTTAAGTTATTTAAGTACAAAGGACAAATGCATTAGTTGTCCAATGATAATGACTTTTTCTTGAAAAAATCATTCTTATTTATAGTCACATCAATGCAATTTTTTTATTAATTTTATTTTGGTACAACTTTTGAATTGAATTTAACTATGGTTACATGGATTGTGGTGCAAAAAGTGAATTGAAAATTCATAAATATTATTTTATTGGTTTAGCTATTATTTTATTATTTCCTTAGGAGGCCCATTTTAGACCTCAAAATTCTCGCAATGGAGGGCCCACATCTCCCCCTTGCTGATCTTCAAGCATGTCCTCGTGCTTGCTTCATCCATTTAGATCTTCTGAGTGATGATGTCCCTATCCCTGATCCTGTAGCCTCTTGTTGTGAAAACTGAAGAAGACATACAATGCCCTCATACCTCTCTTCCTTGTAGATGGTAGCTTTCACCTCCTACCTCTCATATTTGTATTGTTGTGTCTTCTTCTCATTCATCCATCTGTAAGCTTATTTAGAGATGAGAATGTTCTTAGTTTCAAGCTTACCAATTTTCTTGTTCAATTTCTCATTTTCTTTGATTACATTTTTGTTGTTTTCTTTGTACATCTTATTCTCATTTGTCAAGTGTCTTTCCAAGATCTTGTTGACCTCCAACTCTCTTGTTAATTCTTCTATCTTCTTAAGGTACTCTTCTTTATGCACTCTCTATTTTCTCCTCGAGTCTCCTTAGCATATGAATGTGATGAGGTATCTCCTACCCAAGCATTCTCAAAGTAGGATTCCCTCTCCAAAGTTTCTTCTTGGAATTCTCTCTCCATTCTTTGCAATATCTCATTAATTGTTTTGATTTTGTTTGAGGTTCAATAATTTCTATCTCTGGGTCTTTTTCTTTGTCACTTGGTTCTTCTTGCGTTCTCCTCCTAGGCTTCCTAGGAACAGATAGGAAGGATATTTTTTTTCAATAATAATGTTATCCTGCTTCTTCTTTGATCTAGTCCTATGATACATAGGGAATTCATAATACTCCTCATCACATGAAATTGTTCAAAAAAAAAAATTTGTTGTTTGCTCTTCAAGATGATTCTGAACCAAAAATTATTTCCAAACCATTCCCTTGTTTCTTACCCAATGTTCCACAAGTATTTTAATGATCCCTTGATGATAAATGTTTTCTTCCTTTGCTTCAATTTTTTTTTTGACACCGTCTATCACTTTATTCAATCTCCTTGAAAATAAATGAGGTAGATTGATTTTGGACTCTCCCTTCATCTGTTGAAGCAACCTAATGTGATAAAGATAGACCACACTATACTAGTTGTCACAGGTGAAATATCTTTGGATAATCAACACTAATTTTGACCATGGCTCACTTAACGAGTCCCTTGGAATTCCTTTTTCCCTATCAAAGTATCCCTTTCTCTATTTTTCTGGGAAGAATGTCCATCATTTTTCCTTAAAGTGTAAACCTTTGTGATATTCCTCTCCTGTCAAGGGAAGATATAATCCTTGAGAGAGAAATTATGGGTTTAATGGTTTGGAGAGCTCATCAACTCTTGTTTTCCCATGTTCATAATGATTTATAAATTCTTTCGTGATTTTTTCATTATGTCCATTAAACTTTTAAAGAAACTCTAACAATCCTGCTTGATATAATCTTTTTATGGTTTCCTTCCCCCAGTTTTCTAACTTGAATTCTTTTGGCTCAATTTTGGTTCCCATTTGTCTCTGCTTTGTATACCAATTAATATATCCTTTTACAGTCAAAATCCTCATCATGAATAAGAAAAAATATATAGATACACTTATCCTTTTTATTCATGTAATTTTTAGGATAATTATCATGGTAAATAAACTTACCCAATTTCAGAAGCTCTTTGAAAAAGAATGAGATTATCCCTCTACTTGAAACTTCTTCAATTTCCTCTGTTCTGCTGCAAATGATACCCAAAAAGGAGTCCTTTGTTTATAAAAATAATAGGGAAAAAAAAATTGACTGTGTGAAAGACCCTAAAATCATCTCGAAAATGTTTCACTGCTCTACAAAATCGTGCCTCTATCTCTGTTTTCAAAATTTGTTTATGGAAATCCCTCTTTGTTCAAAAATTATGCATTGTGTGTATGCAATAGGACTCTCTTCGTTTTCATATGAAAAAAATTGACAAATATGCATGAATAAAATCGAGTTGAAATACCTGAACTTTGATTAACTGGAAGAAAACTTGTAGAGGTTTCTAAGTAATGGCTTGTTTTCCTATGTTAAACAATACCATTTTGATTAAAATCCTCTCAAACATCTCGAAGATTCATAAATAACACAGGTGGAAAGGTATGTTTAATGGTGGCAAAGTTTTACAAATCCGTAACTGAATTTTGATTTCCTCATATGATGACACATCATGACCAAAATCCTTAGTTTGACTATCCTTTGAAATCGTTTAACTGCTAATGGAAATCTGGGATTTATTCTTACCTTTCACTTGCGAAATTTTTGGATTTTGTTGGGGAAAACGGTCAACTTCGCGCAGAGGAAATCTCGGCCTCAATCTCTTCGTTAAAACAGATGTGTCTCTCCTTATTTCTCCACACCAACTTCTCAATTTCCTCGCCTAATTCTATGCAAATTCCTCACAGCTCAGGGTTCTCCTGACTTATGCAATCCTCTTGTTAATTTTTGTGTTTCTCCTGCATGTTTCTCTTTCCACGAGGATTATTCTTACGCTGTGTGAATGCACAGTGTTTCTCTCAACTCTGAGATTGGTTTTTCTGTGACGATGGACGATAGCATTATGCAGAGAAAGTTGTGCTTGTTTTAAAAAATGTTTTGACCGTTTATCTTTGCGCTCCAAACTCATGCTCTGACCTTTTTACTTGTGGATACCTATGTGTCATAGTTTGACTACATATTCTGATTTATGATCATTCTTTCTACCATGGGTTTGCATGCTATATCTTGTCACTATTATATTTATTTCACCCACGCTATGTCTCTTTTTCAATATTCATCATGGCTTTTGCATCTTTGTTCTTATTTCTTTGTATGCTTACTATTGTATTTATTTGCAATCATGCACTATCATGCATTTTTCATTTCATTCCTTAATGCATGTTGCATATTGCATGTTGTGTTTTATATGTTTTCCTTTGATTCCTTTGTATGTACTTTTTATATGATTATTCATCAATTTTCTTTGAAATTACCATATCCATAGGTCATTTCAAATCAAATTCATATTATAATGACACTAACTCTTTTTTGGTTTTGTAGGCAAGCAAGGAAATTCCTTATGAGGAAAAAATTTGAGCCACAATTTTGGTCAAAAATGCTTATGTAGGAGGATAAATATAGGATTATATGAGGTTAATGTAGGGTTATGATGAAAACAATTTTTAATGTGGGATGTAGGATAATGAATATAATAGGATTATGATGAGGGTAATATAGGGTTATGATGAGGTTAATGAAATGTTTTTAATGTAAGATGTAGGTAGGATAATATAATGTAATGTAGGATGTAGCGTGATAATGCAATAGGATGATGAATTCATGAAATGAGTATTGCATATCCAAGTTAAATTAGTTTAACAATCCTAGAAAATTTTCCAAAATCAAAGGTTTTAAGGTGACACTTTTTACACTTACAGTACTTTCCTTCTGCTTAGTATCTCAATGTTAATGCTCATTGATGATGACCTTTGCTAGTTAGTCAACACTTGACTCTTTTTTAATGATGATAGTTCTTTTGACTTCAAAGATGAATTTTGATGGAATGTAGATGCTTATGTCTTCTTATCAGATTCCCTTAATGTAGATTATGATGTTTCATGTTCTTCTTGCATCTGATATTGATTCAAGTCCCTTCTGATGAATATTGATGTCTCAGGTCCCTTCTCCAATCATATGATATTTGATTTTGTTCAGGTCCCTTCTGAAATGATATTTGAAGGATGTCTCAGGTCCCTTCTACAATACAGTTGCTTGTTATTAAACTGTTTGCATAGTTTTATTATGAATCTTCCCCCTTGCTTGTTTTGAGACTTGTCCTCAAGTCTTTGAATTCTAGAGGATGATTTCTGCAAAATGAAATTGAAGAAAAAATAAAACAAAATAGGGAATTCATATTGGCCAAACTAGTTGGTTTTCCGATATGAATTCAAGTTTGTATTGTGCCAATTTCCTGGATTTTCACAACCAAACTCCTTTATTATTTTAATTTTAATTTTTTATTTTTTTTTATCCTGGAAGTAAGGAATGCATATCACTATGTTGTTCCATTATTTCCATATTGTTTTCTATTGAGACTCTTTTCAGAAAGTCCTCTTTATTGATAGGATTATTATAGAATTTGAGTATATGTCCATTAACTAGAAATGAAATTATTGCTTCATCAATTGTCTTTATTTAACTGCTCCATTGTCAAATATTTCTTCTATCTCATACGGACCAAGCCAATGAGTAGTAAACTTTTCTTTGAATTCTTTGCACTTGGATTCAAAAAGATGTGCCCAGTCTCCTTTATGAAAATTTTTATTTTTGATAAATGTGTCATGCCATTTGATTCTTTGTTGTTTCAATAGTGATGTATGCTCAACTTCTTGTTGTCTGATTTCATCTAGTTCATTTAATTGAATAACTCTCTGTTTTTGTGCTTCTAACAAGTCCAATCCCAATTCTACTGCAAGTTTAAAAGTATGAATTTCAAATTCAATTGGTAACAGAACTTCCTTACCATATACCAAATGATATGGGTTGAATCCAGTTGTATTCTTCCATGTAATTTTGTATGCCCATAATGGATCTCTTAAATTTTCTGACCAATCCTTTCTGTTCATTTGCACCATCTTTTTCATGATGTTTTCCAGGACCCTATTAGTGGATTCTACTTGTCCATTTTCTTGAGGATGGTACAGAGTGGACTTTCTATGTTTGATTTTACACTTTTCCGTAAGATCTCAGACAAGTTTAGAGGTGAACTGTGCTCCCTGGTCTGTAACAATTTGTCTTGGAACTCAAAATATGAAAATATTTCTTCAAAGTGAAATGAAACCATTGTTTATTATGTTTCTCTTGCCACTGCTTTTTCTTCTACCCATTTTGTAACATAGTCTGTATACACTAGAATGTACTTATTTCCATTTGAAGGCGGGTTAATAGGTCCCACAAAGTCAAGAGCCCATTGTTTAAATGGCTCTATAAGTACTTGCGATTTCAATGGCATTTCATTTGATATTAAAATTCTTCCATTTCTTTGGTAGCTATCACATCGTTTAACATAGGCTTTTGATTCCTTGAAGATTTTCGGCCAATAGTAGCCAAGTTTGAGCACCTTGTACGTTGTCCGCTTGTCTGCAAAATGGCCACCACATGGCTCATCATAACATGCTTTCAAAATATCAAGAATTTCATCTTCTCTAACACATTTTCTTTTCAAAATATCAGAACTAGTATAAAGAGGTCACCATTGACCCAACTATATCTAACACTTTCTCTGATTATTTTTATTTTCTTCCTACTAGTGAAATGAGATGGTAATATTCCGGATGATAAATAATTAGATACATCTGCAAACCATGTGGTTTTAGCTGTTATAGAAAATAAATGTTCATCGGGAAATTTGTTTGAAACAGGAATAAGATCACCAGGTGAATGAAATCTTGACAGGAAATATGCTACTCGATTGTCTTTACCTGGTCGATCTATAACAATGAGATTGAATTCTTGCATTAATAACAACCATATAGTAATTATAGCATTGTTAATTTCTTTGTTAATTAAATATTTAATGGTTGAATGGTATGTATGAATAAACAATTGATAGCCTATTATAGAATGCCTAAATTTGTTGACTGCATACACAACAGCTAACATTTCTTTTTCAATTACTGTATAGTTCAATTTTACCGGAGTTAAATTTTTGCTTATGAAGTAAATGGCATAATTAAACTGATTTTATTTTTGTCCAAGTGATGCTTCTATAGCGATATCAGATGCTATTAAAAATTTAGTCCTCAAGGAATTGGTGCTATTGACAATTTTTCTTTTAGTATTTCAAATGCATTTTGACAATTTGTTGTACATTGAAATTCAATGTCTTTTGCAAGTAAGTTGAACAGGGGTAGATTTATTTTACTAAAATTTTCAATGAATCTTCTATAATAGCTTGCATATCCCAATAAACTTCTTACTTCCTTCTGTGTTGTTGGTGGCATTAAGTTTACAATGACTTGTATCATTCTTGGGTCCACCTTTATTCGTGAAGAAGAAATGCGGTGTCCCAACACTATCCCTTCAGTTAGCATCATAAAAAATTTCTCATTTTTGAGGGATAAGTTTGTCTCTATGCATCTCTTTATAAAATTTTCAAGGTTGTTCAAAAAATCATCAAATGTACCTCCATAGACCGTAAAATCATCCATGTAGACCTATACACATTCATGAATTAAATCAGCAAAGATGGCTAGGACCGTTCTTTGAAAAGTATCAGGTGCATTACATAATCCAAAAAGGAAAAACATTATATGCATATGTTCCCCAAGGACAAGTAAATCTAGTTTTATCCTGATTCTCCAATGCTATCTTAGTCTGATTGTATCCGCTAAATCCATCAAGAAAAGAAAATAATTTCTTTCTTGCTAGTGAATCTAGTACTTGGTCAATGAATGGTAATGGGAAATGATCTTTCAATGTAGCTTTATTCAGTTCCCTATAGTCTACACATATTCTCCATTTTCCATTTTCCTTTGGTACCACAACTAAGGGTAAATGAATCCCACTTGTAACAATTTTTGCAATTCTTCTTTGACTATTTCTTTCATCATAGGATTCATTCTTCTTTGTTGTTGTCTAACTGGTTTGATATGATCATGAGTGTTGGTTCCCCGTGTTTTGACAGTTTGGCAAATCAAAAGACAAGGCAACATCAGAACCAATCTTTAGAGTTCCAGGATCTAGTCCTCCTGTTCTCAGAGAGGGATCTCTCAAATATTTGTTTGCAAAGGTTTATCTTGTTTGCTTTGGTTATGGAATTTTAGACTAGTTATTACGTGCAGATGTTTGTTTGGTTGGGTTGAGTTGATACAACAGAATATGAAAGGTCTAGGAAAGATAGATAGAAAGAGGAAATATCCGGTTCATTGGGCAATGGAGTCAAAATGAGATCATTACAAACTCTTCAAGGGATATGGGATATCAAAGGGCAAATCTAACTTGGCCACAGGATCCTTTGTTTTGGAATGAGATGGACATTAATGATTTGGAAAAAGAAATTTAATTCTCAACAGAGGGAACTTGAGAAACATAACTTATCAATAAAGAGATATTTGATAGACAGGGCTAACCATAAATTCTACAAACATTCTTTAAGCAAATAATGATTTCAAGACAACTTCTAAAATGAAATCTAAGATTCGGGGAACACCCTATTTCCTCAAAGATCTTATTTTAAAGGATTTAGAAAACATAAAAGATTCACTGATAATTTCATTCATAGAAGAGAGAACACCTAAATAACATCTGTGTTTGCAACTATAAAGACCTTCAAAACAATTGTTTAAGCAGGGGAAAAGGGTAAGATCAAAACCGACCTATTGATACTAAATTGTATTTTTTATTTCTTTTAACTTTAATTTAACTACTCATAAATTCCAAAATTAAATAATTAAACTAAGATGGAAAAATAACTAACTATAAACTCTGGTTTTAAATTAAAAATTCGTATAAAAGAAATATTATATATATCTCCTATCAAATAATGCTCACATAACCTCGCTTCATAATAATATTTATTAAAAGATATTTGCAAGGTGTTATGCTTCTAGTTTCCAACATAGTTTTATATAATCTTTTTTTAGAAGTGTTATGAAATATGTAACACTTTTATAAATATATTTTCCTAAAAACAAATTTAACAATTTAATTAATATTTCCAAACGTTATAAACGAAATATATATAAACACATACGATGAAACAGAAACACAACAACATTCATGTGCTTCTCGTTGAGAAAAAAATATTTTAAATACTATATTTATTAAGAAATGCAAGAGACTCTCTCATAAAAAAAAAAAACTTGTCACAAAACCTTGTCGTGACATTTAAGTAGCCCTATTTAATTTTATGTTCATTCGAATTTCAGTTTTACATTGTCCGGCATTTTTTTTTCTAGATTACCTACGGAAACCATCTTTGATATATAGTAGAAACACATTTATGGTCTCCTCTCGCAGTCTTCTACGATGAAATCGGGGTAGTTAACACGCGAGAAGAGTCAAATGGTCTCCTCCGATTACCCGGAAGCGCTTTTGAGTCAGACACCAACCGCGGTCACACATTCCTATTCCTTTCGGAGATCCCCTACGCTCATCCATTTAACATGTTCATTCAATATTTGGAAGATCCAAATGGTCTCTCTGAGTTCTCCCCACAACAAAGTTGAATCAGATATCGCAGCCCCGGTATTATGCTCCCATTCCTAGCACTCTCCATAAACTCTGTCACATGCATGATGTTTGAAACGATCTACGAACAGAGACTCCCCTCATGATCCATAATAGAATTAATTTCAATTCAATTCGGTATTATTCAGATTTATTCAACATTTCGGATCATGAAATTCGGATCCGCCTCCCCTCACCTTTTCCGTCATCTATTTATAGACCATGCTTCTTTGTGAGTATTGTATATGCATGAAATAGTTTATGTACAATTGCAAATTAATCAGCCCTACATAGCATTTCTGCCATAATTTTTGTTATCTCCAACCAATAGCTAGGAACCATCCATCATTATTCATCACCAACCGATCTTTTGAGCGATATCCGATTAAGGGCATAAAAATTGCCATTCCTGGGACATCGTTTTCAACAAGCAAAAGTAAATTGATAATGTCATTGGCCATGAAAATAAAAATCAGTGTGTCTATTATTGTAGATGCTGTTCTCCCCTTATTTTTGATGACGTTGTTGTTTAAGGAAGTCTCCGCCAGATGCAGGAAAATGCATGGGATTACTGATAAAAGAATGAATGTTCATTCTTCCGTTGAAGTGGCAGTAGAAGGTTTAGCTCTATGGCAGTCACTTCCTGATGGTCAACCCAACAACCATGTTCCAAAAGCGCCACCACCGCCTCAAAGCAGTATTGTTGGTTACTCGTTCAAAAAGGGGCTAGCCAGAAAATCTTGCGGGCCTCATAACCACAAAAATATTCCATGTCCACCAAGTTTACGAATAGAGATGGGCAAGATGAAGGTGAATGGGAAGGCAGAGATAACGAGGAATCATTAGACTTCCATTGATGCTGGAAAGAACAAATCAGCAGATACGACCGGTTTGATGATTTAATTCCATTATCAAACCCAGGGGCTTCTCGCACTAGTATATAAAACCATGGGCCTTGTCTCACTAGTATATATTGTGATATTTTGCCTGTTCTCATTCGTCGTAGGATGTATTTTGATCCTTATAGTATTTTCGTTCATGTTTCGATACATCTGTTACCTATTCTTCAATAAATTATAAAATTCTGTTTTTTTAATAAATTAAAAAATTGTGAATTTTTTGGGATTATATTGGATCATTTATTGGAATAATCTAGACGTGGCACGGATCAAAATTTTTTAATATAAGTGAAAGTGGCCGAGTTGCTAATATTCTCTTTTGGGTTTAGAAAACTCATATTTCTTTTCGAAAATTTAAAGATTGACCTTAGAAGGTTAGCCTCG
The DNA here is from genome assembly GCA_034641835.2 of Pinus albicaulis. Classification (NCBI taxonomy): domain Eukaryota; kingdom Viridiplantae; phylum Streptophyta; class Pinopsida; order Pinales; family Pinaceae; genus Pinus; species Pinus albicaulis. Next base: position 1,132,073,470 of record CM076579.1, read on the forward strand.
CATATAATAATAATAAATATGGTCTTACCATGATGTTTATAAAAATTGTGCGGGAGGTGATGATGTTATATCATAATAATGATATTTTAATTATTCAACTGAATAGTCCAAACACAAATATTTTTGTATTTTTCCAGTATTGATAAAGTCAAATATACACAGAATTTTGTATATTAAAATTTCAAAATTTAAAGTGATTTATTTTATCTTGACTTTGCTCAATTTATTTACATGTGAAAAACAATTGCGATTAAGGGTTTAATATTAATCCAAAAGATAATAATTAAAAGATATTTAAAATTTGTTTAAATTTTAGTAAAATTTATAAATGTTTGGAATCATAAGTTTATATTATTAGTTTATATTTATCTTGATTTAGAATTTAATGTGTAAAACTTGAGGAAAGATTTGTATCTCAAGAAATTTGATCCATGTAAAATTAAGATCGATTTAGGTTGGTTTCAGTTTTGGTCATACAAAATTTGTTGAAAATCTAATTATTATGATCATTTTAAATCTCTTAAATATTTCTAATATTAATTTGGTAAAATTAAATGTAAATTTTCTTAGTTACAACAATTTGTTGAGATGAGAGATTAGTAACTTGAATGAAGAAAAATGATGAAATAAAAATTTTGAAGGAAAAGTGACAATTTTGAAAGATAGATAATATGAATAATAAGAATGTATTCAATTATAGACAATATTCACCTTGATCAATCTTAGATTATTTTCTTTTATTGATTTTATTGTCAAACCTATTAGTGTTTCCATCTTTCTCATTATTATCAATTCTTCCTGGCCTCCTTTTTCTCTTTATGTCTTTCTTAGTCCCTCCCTCTCTTACCCCCTTCCAATCCATCTCTCTCGTCCTTTCTCCCTTACCTCCCTCCCTCTCTCCCCCATCACAGACTATCTCTCTCCACCCTCCCATTTTGTCACTATCTTCATCCCTCTCTCCTTGTCTCTCTCCCCCTCTCTCCCCACTCCATATCTATCTATCCCTCCCCCGCCACCACCACCCCCACCAAATTTGATCCCATTGTATTGTATTGTATGGATCCCCTCCACCACAAACTAATCATGCACTATATTTCTTCTATCATTGTTAATCACTTTCATTTCTCGCTTTGCTTATATAAACTTCTCTTTCTCACACACACATATATAAATAAAGTATTCTAATCTTTAATTTAATTAAGAACAATATTTTTATTCTCCGATCGCGGTGCACAACCTACGAGGAGGTAGGTACCTTCATTTTCAAGTGGGAGGTTCCCGTCCTTCTCATCTTAATGCACCATGATGTGGCATCTTTCATAGTGTTTATGGTAGCATGCAAGTGATTTGCAATCAATGTTAATTAAGGGAAGACAGGCTATGCTATTAGGCTGGAGGAGGAATGTCTGAGAGAGAGTAGGTTACTTGATCTGCCAAGGTAATTTTGCAATTCATTGTTTGGTTGCAGCGGGTACTCTGTGGAAGTGCAAGCAACCGATGCTGGCCACATCCTGTATCAGGCAGACCATTTTTTTGGGGTATGTACCTGCTTTTCTTCTGTCTATGATTGATGCTATAGTTTGGGCTATGTTTTGCTCTACGAAAGGTCTCTCTGGCAGGTCTGCTTATTTCATACCGCTCCTGTTAGTAGGAGGATGACTTTGCATGTTTTCCTTTCTGTGGAAATTGTCTAGTTCAATCATTTAGTTAGTTTTCTCTTTTCTGGTAGTTGGGGTATGGTATTCTCTATTCCTTCTCACGCCAGTTGTATTTGGGATTGGGTTCTCAGTCTGTATTTAACATGTTTTCGAGGCAGTCACATGGATGTTGCGCTCACCTGCATGCTGCTCCACCCATATGCTACTTTCATTGTTAGTGATCATCATTTAATGGTTTATTATTTCTTGTTTCTTTCTACTCTTAGGCTTGCTTCCATCATGGTTACAAGATAAACTCGTAACCATATAGATAAAGGCAAACAGAAGTAGCTTCATCCTGAAGCTAGCCTTAGGAAATGAGGTCGTAAGACAAGACAGGAGGTTTTACAAAACCTCTCTACACACTATGATTTGCGCAATTCATCCATGGCTCGATAGGAAATTCGAGGATGGGAGAGAGAAATTCAAACTGATGAAGAAGATACTAATGCCGAAGCAGAGATCATGGATTTTATAAAAGATCCTGGTAATACACGTGGCCACTTATCACTGTTTCATCAAACAGTGCATACTTACTGGATCGTAAAGTGTTTCTTGGCCAAAGCCATGTATAGTTTTCTCCCTCATCAAGAGAAGATTGACCCTCGAGTAATGAACTTTCTATAGGATATTCAAAATCAGTTGAATCATATCAAAATCACCCAATATTAGGCTATTGATTGTATCAGTAGAATAGATGATCGATTTTGCAGAATTGAGAAGAAACTTCAACAGTTGCAGCAAGTGGATATGCCTCGATCCACAAATAAAGATCTAGCACCAATTGACTCCTATGAAGGTTAATAGACTTCTTGTTTCATCATGTTTATTACATGTTTTTTTGTTTTTTGAAAGAACATAATAGACTGTAGATAATCGAGTTAATACTCAGCTAGTTAATGAAGTTCATGGACGTATGAAAATGTTTCAATGTTGGATGGAATTTAACACTTTAAGGTGTCTGACAAACTTGGTTTCCTACGGGCAGGTCAAGGCCATAGACTATTTTTTATATTCTGTAACCTGCTTGCAAATTATAAATAGAAAATAGTGAGGTACTACCATATTTACCAAAAAAAAAAAAAACAATATTTTTATTATTTTTTAGGATGGAGGGTTTACATATATCTCAAAAGTAATTATAACATTTTTGATTTTATATTTAATTAAAAAAATTAATAAAATTAAATTAAAATTAAAAAATATAAAATATATTTTTGTTGTGAAATAAACTACGATTTTTGGCCATGTGGTATTAATAAGTCATGGTATTTTCCCATGGTATTCTAACAGAATAATTACAATCTTAGATCTATAACATAATAATCATATGCTTAAATCCATAACATAATAACCAAAAACGTAGATGGACCATGGTATTGACCCATGGTATTACGATTCTCTTTTATCAAAAAATTGTTAGTAATTTTATTAGTAAAATAAAATCAAAATACAACAAATTAAATCTTATTATTTTTATTATTTGGGTCAAATAAGTACACATTTATCTTATACTAAGTTGTAGAGCATCTCTCAATTCAATTATATTTAAATTTTAAAGAAAATAATTGTTTGGTTAAAAATGTAATACAAAACAAAATATTGATTGTAAAACACCTTTAAATGCAATTATATTTAAATTTGAAAGAAAATTATTGTTTGGTTAAAAATGTAATACAAAACAAAATTAAGATATTAAGTTAAAAATGTCTCTTTATTTTCACCCACGTAAAACAATAACAAATTGTTATGACCTTGATAGTAAAACATTGTATTGAAGTGCCAGCCTTCATATAGTTTTATGTCATCAAATTTATGACGACTTTTTTATTACTCTCGTATGGCTTTTAAGTAAAAAACTTAAAGTTTAAAGGAATCAAAGGAATTCCTTAGATTTTGTATGATTTATCAAATTTAGTTGAATTGAATGCTAATCATCATTTTGAATGATGAGATTAACTACTTTTATTTAAAGCCGAAGATAACTAGAAATAAAGTAAAATGCATAAGATTTCAATGTTGACTCTTTTAGGTACTTAGAAATTTGTTTTTCTATATATTTATGCCAAAATACCTATCTATTTCATGGTCAAAGTTACATAATATAATGTGTTTTTTAACTAATAAATGATAGATACATGAAAAATAATTAAAAAAATCAATAAAGTTTTATTTTTGTCAAAAATAAAAGAATGATATCAAACTAAAACCATAGTATTTATGCTTATCTTTATTTTTTTTCATTTTTAATTTTAATATGATTTTAAATAATTTTTATTACTTCCATGCTTGAATAAAACCAAACATTATGAGTTCATTGAAATCACTCTTATAAATAAAATAAATTCTTTTTAGTCTCAACTTCCTAGATGTCTAAATGGTTCTCTCTATAAAAGTACAACTAGTTTATTCAAATCACCTTTATAAACAAAATTCTTTAATTCTTTTTGGTCTGAGATTCCTAGATGTCTAAGTGGTTCTCTCTATAGAATTAAAACTTTTCATATTCTTGTGAAACTAACATTTATAATAGTATTTACAATTATCACACTAACATTTATAATAGTATTTACAGTTTGTGATAATGATACGGATTAGGTATCCAACATTATTCTTTTAATATGAAATTTGAAAGTTCCGCATATTTTTAGACTTTTCAAACATTCATCTTTGAAGCTATTAGACAATGTCGTATGAAATTTTCTCATATATGAAAAGAAAAAAATGTATAATTAAAATTGTATTTTCCTCTATACATATTGAACCAAATAGGACCTATGGCCTATGTGTAGAGGGAATATGTTCTTCTTGGTGATTCTCAAATTAACCTTAGACTATTATGATGAGATATGAATTCATGACATATATCATATATGTTTTCCATGTGTTACATTTGTTAATCATTTTATTTTATACTATTATTATTCCCTTAGCTTTGCATCTTTTTCAACCTAGCTAAATTGGACTTAGAAACTGAGCATAGAAGCTCTATTTCATTAATCAAATCAAGTTTTATATATACATGAGGTACAGTCTCAAGATAGAGAAGCTATCTTAGACGCACAATAATTTGGTTGAGAGAATATCTCAACCTCACACCAAAATAGGGACTAAACTATCAAAGGAACAAACTCTATACATAGAGACAACCACAACTAAAGAAAAGTAGGAATTACATATTCCAACACTCCCCCTTAATGACTACTTGTCTCAATATCTATCTGCAAAATCTACAACTGGCACTGTTTGGTAATTACATTGGTTCTGTTTGGTAATTACACTTTTTATCTTGTTCATGTTGTTGTCGATGTCCATATAAAGGAACAACCATCTACCAAAATGCATGGGTTCCAACCGCTGCAACAACCAGTCTACTAGGAATTCCTTCACATACATGGTTCATCCAACCTCTCGGTTAACTCACCCTTGATACAAAATTTCACCTTATGGAGTCTAAAACCAATACGGTCCACCCAAGTGTATCCATCTCGCATTACACACTCTTCTAGGGTGTTAAAAATCTCTGATAGAGGGAACATATAACAAAGGGGCATGCATGCCTCTTTGGGTCTTACAGCACATACAAACAATAAATGACATGTAGATTTTCTTCTAATTATAAAATGTGACTCATACTCATGGTCATGAGTCTATTCCAAGAAACTCACACAAAACAAACTCTCACAAACTTTATTATCTATCATCCTTTGCACTTTTCATACGATTCATATGCTAGAGCTTTCTCGCTTGAATATTTATGTCATAGATTTTGTACTTTTGGATATACTGGTCTTCAATCTCCATGCTATACCTTTCATTAGTTAGAGTCGCGAATTCTAACAAAATGACTTCATGTTCAAGTCGTGAATGTCAATATGTATACAAAATTTCAAGACATATTCCCTTCAAAACAATATGAAAACACATTCCAAAATCAAAATATTACCGTGATTTTTGTGCATTAAGACAAAAGTACCAACTTAAATGCACAATCCTTCAACCTGGGTCTAAATCTGTGCTCACTAGCATGAGAGAGTAAACACTCCCTTCTTTGAAACATTCAAAACAAGGCCATGCCATTCACTGTTGTGGACAAACTGCCCTGCATTTCAATTCACCAGAACACTGCTCACACTGTCGTTGTGAGCAGATCCAAGATCATACACTGCACATTGTCTTCGATCTGATCCCTATCAGATCAATGACAACTGATCACTCCACGTTGCTTCATGAGCATGCATGAGCAACACCCTTTCACCTACTTGCGAGTTCACATTTTGACAAGTAGTAATTCACCTCCACCATTTAGGTACTCAACCTTGACGAGATAAAATGCAACCACCAAGGCTCAACTCAGCCACCAAGGCTTATCACAGCCATGAAGGCTCAACACGGAAATGAAGGCTTAACTCAGCCATGAAGGCTGAACACAGCCATGAATGCTCACCATAGCTGCAAAGCCTGAACTCAGCCGCAAAGGCTTATCACAGCCATGAAGGCTCACCATAGACACAAAGGCTTACACAGCCACGTAGGCTTATCACAACCACAAAGGCTCACCATTATCTTCCCGAGATCATGATTGTCCAATGATCAGCAACATCAAATCACTAGAGGATATCATTGCCAAACAAACATCCCCGCAATACACATTCCATGCCCAAATTGCTACATCCAGCAAAAGTCGTAGACAAGGTCTCTAGATTCTTTGCAATAGTTAAAATTCGAACATGAAAACAGAATCCCATGTGTGACACCATTGAACGGATTCACACGAATCTTCCATGAAAAAAAACAAGGCGAAAATTGGGCCTTCGGCCGCCATTCCCGCCCTTGGTCAATCTCCTTAGGGATGGAAATCCCATGGCCAAGAAAGACTCTACCTCGGCTCTCTTCATTGTTCCTTCTATAGGAACCGCCATTATTCTCTTCCATAGTTTCACTGTCTCATTTTCAAATCTCGTGAAGACCAAACGGTCTGAATCCAACACTATAGTATTCACAATGTCGTCATGGGAATTGAGCAATTCTATGCATTTGAAATCTAAAAATCTCCAAACATTCACAGTCTTGTCCCACGATGCAGAATACAGAAGCCCATGATTGGGATGTAAAGATAGAGATGACACAACGTGGAAATGCTTGATCCACAGGCTCTTGTGATGCCTTCTAACCTGAGGATAATTGTCCACCTGAAGAGAGCTTTGGAGCCGATCTCTGAGTAAAGGCAATGTCGCTAAATTTTTTCTATTTGAACAGTGCCATATACAAATCTTCCCGTATTGGCAGGCGCTGTAAAGTTTCTCTCCAGTGGCCAATAGACATTTGAAAGAATTTCCAATTGAAGGCACAAATTTTGGATTTGGACCAACTGCCATATCTTCGCTTCGATTCAGGAGGCCAGACTGGGACATCTACCAACCCAGATTACCGGAAAGAGGTTTAGACTTCGATCCGTGATTATTACCTACACTCGTGCTCTACCGTTAAATCTCGCCTGAGTTTATAGGGCCCGAGGCTGAAAAAGCTGAGCGAGGAGCTCCGCCTGACGTTAAAGGCCCCGAATTAGAAGTTCCATGGCCTTGGCTTGGAGTTTTCTGAAAAGACCCTGATTTCTTCATCTTATTTGTACTTTTAGGTCGAATGTCGAACATCTTGTCGAGCTCGCCAGACTTCTCGATGTCCCCTCCTTTGTATGGCACCGCCATGGAGCTCATCATCGGTTGCTTATCTTTGTATTGCTCCAATCGTCCGGAGACATCCTACTATTGGTTCCCATTTTTGGCCAGATCCTCTCCTCCTCTATCCTTGTGCCTAAATTGTTGGCAAGAGGTGAAGTTTTAGTAATTCTACCTACATATTACATATACGGATGGAAAAACTAAAAACAATACATATACTCTTTTATTTCCCTCGGCGCATGAGCGGCCAAGGCTAGGCCCAAGCCCAAACAGGCTTCGATACCAACTTAAAAACTGAGCACACAAGCTCTATTTCATTAATCAAATCAAGTTACATATATACATGAGGTATAGTCTCAAGATAGAGAAGCTATCTTAGACACACAATAATTTGGTTGAGAGAATATCTCAACCTCACACCAAACTAGGAACTAACCTATCAAATAGGAACAAACTCTATACATAGAAAGAACCACAACTGAAGACAAGTAGGAATTACGTATTCCAACAGTTTCCTCTATAGATGTTCAATCAAATAGGACATATGACCTATGTGGAGAGGGAATATGTTATTTTTGGTGATTCTCAAATTAACCTTAGACTATTATGATGAGATATGAATTCATGACATTTATCATATATGCTTTTCATGTGTTACATTTGTTAATCAGTTTATTTTATACTATTATTATTCCCTTCGCTTTGCATGTTTTTCAACCCAACTGAATTGGACTCCTTTTGTTCATCATAACCCTGTACATGCACAGGGAGAATTTGTTCATCTGTAATGAGGAAATAACGTTGAAACTTTTTAATATTTATTTTATATATTTAAAAAAATTAATAAATATGAAATTTTCAAAAAGTTTATAAATTTATACATATTATTTTAATTTATTTTAAACTTATTTTAAAATAAAGTGAAATTATTGACATTTCATCTAATATATTCATATTTATATTGTAAAGATGTTATAAAAGAGTCCTAATTAATTACTTACTCAGTTGAGTACTTATATATTATATTGGTGTTAGTGGACATTAATAATCATATCATCATTATAAGAAAATATAATAATATTATTAAAGAATTATATTTAATATAATATAAATTGTGATATTATTTTTGTAAGTGATAAGTATAATATATTCAATTAATTTATAAAAAATAAAAATAAGTTGTTTTAAAATACAATAAAAAATAGATAAATGATAATAGCAATAATAATTATAATTACAAAATAGTAATTGATGTAATATTTTTTATTAAAAAAGATACTCAAATTATTATCAAACTTATAAATGTTATTATGAATGTGAAATCTAGTACCATATAGGAGATACCATATGGTAATGAATTTTATGGATGAATTTTATGTACACATTATTGCTGGCATGGAACATTATGCTCCATGTTATCACATACCTGTTATTAAAACTTTGACAAGGCACTGCCACCGTAATTTTTTTTTTCTTTAAAAGAGACTCATTCCCATATTTTATATTAGTTTATGTTCCATATTGTATTGTTTTTTGATGTGGTAATCCACCAGGTGCGTTATTTTCTTGGTTGATCTCCTAAGATAAATCTTCACTTGGGGATAATACCTTAGCTAGTTAGATAACATACAAGATATTATAATTTCAACACCTTTCCTAAATTATACTTATAATAATTACCTGGATAATAAGCTTCATAGATGATTTGAGACCTATGGAGAGAGATATGTGTGATTAATTCTTCGACCTTGGAGTAATGTTTAATTTCTTTGGGTCTGAAATATGTAAAAGGTAGTGTCGATGGTGCTAATGGGTTGTACGTTCTATGAGCTTGGGAACTAATCCCATCATGTTGGCTTGGTATGTGCCATGTATAGTTTACCTGGTTACACAAGGACAAAGTTAAGTGAATGAATTAAATGTGTTGGAGAAAACCCTAAGGCTATCACACACCCATATAACACTGATCACATTTAACCTTATTCTTTTTCCTTCACCATTACCCTCGCTATGGTTCTATTTAGGGAATTCAATAGAGGTTCCACCCTCCAAACATCTCTCATTCTTGCCCGAGATTTTTCTCCTATTTCGGTTGAGCTGTCAATTGGAATTTCTTCCATTATAAGGTCAAATCAAGGTTTTTTTAACTATGATACAAGATCTTGGAAGAAGGAAGATGAACGAGATTTTGGCTAGTCGAGCCCGGTAACATGTTTCACTAGAAATTCACAGTTGGTTCCCTTCCATCCTATTAGGAATTCTCAACAAATCAATCATGGTGCATTTATTCATCCATTTTTATTTGTCCATATTATCCTTATTATTTTTCTCTATTCGCTTCATGAAATATTTTCTATAAAATATCGCGTCTTATGGCAGCTGCTACCACTAAAACATATTGAGGCAACGTTGCAATTTTATGGTATCTTTCTAAGGTTCATTTGGGTGTGCAGAAACAACGTGGTAGTGATGTTTTCTACTGGTAACTTATCTCTTCCAGTAGTGGTGAATTTATGGCTCATTTTATTGGAAATACTCCCAACCACCGCCATAAATAAAGACTGGCAGAAGCCCACACTTCATTGAATTTTGTTGTAGGAAGGACAAAGGACAAATCCAAAATCTGCAAGCATTTTCACACAAGATTCGAAAACAGAGTACCCTAATTCTCTTTCCTGATGTTCACTTACCTTTTACCCGTAGTTTGCAACCCACAACTTTTAGCATTTACCTCTTAAGCCTTTTGCCGAAAATTAAGTTTCTACTGATGTGATATCGGTGAGATCCACAAACCTTGCCGCATTTCCAAACTTCTCCAAACCTTTGTTATTTATTTATTCCTTACCTCTTTTCACTTCACATTTGTTATGACTTACCTTTAAGCACCGGCAAGTAATTTTATTTATTTTGTGATGCGATCGCAATCACACATTGCAAGCTTAGGAGGGTACCACCCATAAGGTAAATATTTTAAGTTGAAATGCGATCATAATCACATATCAAAAATTTTAATGGAAAACGTACGCAAGTTAAAATTTTTATGTTGCGATGCAATAGCGCCATCGCACATCGCAATCACAAGGATTTATCTTTTCCCATATTGCGGGAGTTAAATGTTAAGATCGCCAAAGTGAAATTTGCGATGGAGGGTGCGGATGTGATGTGGTTACAAAGCTTAAACCCATAAGATTTCAAATCTGAAAGTTCGTGTTTTGTACATAGTTTCATGTAGAAACTGAAGAATTGAGATTTCACTACAAAAGGAATGTTTTGCGGATATCCATCCTGTCCAGCATTGAAATGCATTTAATCTTTAGTATTCGGCCATTTTGTATTAAAAGGAATGTAATTTCATATGTTTTCGTAGAATATTTGAATAAATAAATAAATAATCCTCTCCTCTATTTTTTGCTCTGTTTGTCTCTGTGTGATTTTATTGTCGCAATATTGCTTCTATATTTTTTTGTATGTTCTTGGCATAGATTACAGCATACCATATTTTCCAACATGGTATCAGAGCGAGTCTAGGCTCTCAGTGAAAGAATGAGCTCTTTGTTGAAGAAGCTTAAAGGTTGTTTTGAGAAGAAGATTCTCCAGTAATGAGAAGGTTTTGTTTACATAGTCAAGATGGAAGCAACAGGCACAAGCCTGAATAATCCTCAACTACCACAGTTCAACGAGAACAATTATGATTTTTTGGCTATTAAAATGAATGCCTTGTTATCCTCAAAAGATATTTGGGAATTGGTGGAAAATGGTTTCCAAGAACCAATAGATGCAACAACATATAATGCTTTGACACAAGAAGAAAGAGATTTGTTGAGAGATAATAACAAAAAGAACTCCAAATCCCTCTTCTATATTTTCCAAGTAGTACATAAGAGTATTTTCCCAATATTTGCAGTAACAACGAAGTCCAAAGAGGCATGGGATACCCTATAGATAACCTATCAAGGCATGGCAAAGCTGAATACAACAAAACCTCAAATGATGAGAAGAGATTTCAAAACTCTTTGTATGGAAGAGTTTGATAATTTAGAATCATTCTTTACACATGTGATTGGGTTGGTTACCCAAATCAAGTCTAACAGAGAGGCACTTGAAGAAAGGAGAATAGTTGAGAAAGTATTAAAAAGTCTACCATCAAGGTTTGATGCCATAGTTGTGGACACAAAAGAGACAAAGGATCTCTCAAAATTTTCAGTGGATGAGTTTCATGCATCACTAGTGTCTCATGAGCACAAAATAAACAGAGAAAAAAACTCCTCATTGGAGCATGAATTTAAGACAAAAATGTCTTTTAGTGAAGGTATAGGTCAAGGAATATCAAATTATCGAGAAGGAAGAAGAAGGCCACACAGAGGTGGAAGAAGCAACCCTACAAGCACAAGTGGAAGGGACTGCAATGAAAATCCATACCAAGGCTCAAGCCAGAATCAAGCACAAGGAAAGAGGTATGATAAATCTCATGTCCAATGTCATTATTGCAAAAAGTATGGTCATTATGAAAATGAATGTATAAAGAAGAAAAATGGCATGGGTAGTAAACCTAGTGTAAATTTCACAAAAGAAAATTAGAACCATGGTAGTGTGCTTTTAGCTTGTAATGTAGCATAAGAAAAACAAGAATATGTATGGTTCTTAGATTCGAGGTGTAGTAACCATATCACTGGAAAAATAGCAATATTTTCCTATCTAGATGAGAGTGTAAAATATGAAGTGACAACTGGGACTGATAGCAAGGTCTTTGTCATTGGAATAGGAAGAGTAAGCATACTGATAAAGAAGGGAGAGAAGAATTTCGTGCCAGATGTCTATTATGTCCCTGGCCTGAAATGTAACCTTCTAAGCATTGTTCAACATGTACAAAAAAGGAAACAATGTGTTTTTTAAAAATGATTTCTGCACAATCATGGATAAACCTCCAAGTAAATAACTCATTGCAAAAGTGCATATAATAAGAAATAGAATGTTTCCTCTGAAGATCATATCAGACTTGAAGGAAGGAGGTGTTTTAGCAGCTATCACATAAGAAATATTTCACGAATAAGTGAAAGATGAGAACTGGCTATGGCATTTGAGATTTGGTCATCTAAATTCCAGAGGTTTTAACTTGTTGCAAAGAAAAGGCATGGTAAAGGTACTACCACTCATAGAGAAACCAGAGATCCTATGTGAGGGTTGCATCTTGGGAAAGAGTATAAGGGAAAATACACGTTTGGAGATTTTTCACTCATATTTATGTGGACCAATGCAAACACCATCATTAGCTAGCAATCACTATATTTTGACATTTATATACGATTACACAAGGAATACATGGGTTTATTTTCTAAAACAGAAAAGTGAAGTGTTTGAATAGTTCTGCCACTAAAAAGCTCTTTTTGAGAACCAAATTGGACACTACATAAAAGTTTTGAGAAGTGACAGAGGTGGAAAATATATCTCAAAAGACTTTCTACATTTTTGTAGCAAGCATGGGATCCACTAGAAGTTTACCACAAGGTATACACCTCAGTAAAACGGTTTTTTCAGAAAGAAACAATAGGACCATCATGGACATGGTAAGAATTATGGTGAAGGCAAATAATTTTCCGAATGAGTATTGGGAGGAAGTTGTCTATTTTGCAGCATATATCATAAATAGATGTCCAACCAAAACTGTTATGAACATAGTTCTGGAAGAAGAATGTAGGGAAACAAAGAAATTTTTCACTCACATGAGAGTGTTTGGATGTGTGGCATATGCACATGTCCTAGATCAATTAAGGAAGAAGTTCCATAGCAAGGGGGATATATGTATATTTCTTGAATACATCGATGAAGCCAAGGTTTACAAGCTCAATAATCCATCAACCAAGAAAGCAATAATGTGTGGCATATACACATGTCCTAGATCAGTTAAAGAAGAAGTTCCATAGCAAGGGGGATATATATATATTTCTTGAATACATCGATGAAGCCAAGGTTTACAAGCTCAATAATCCATCAACCAAGAAAGCAATAATCTACAGAGATGTTCAAATCATATAAGAAGAAGCTTGGGATGGAAGTTTAGAGAAGACAGTAAATGTGAAGACATGCATGTCTCATGAAGAGAAAGAGGAATGGAATAGAATAGCATTGAGAAACTAAGGAAGTGCTTCTCGAATAACACGATAGGGATCAACAACTCCCTCGACATCAAGTGCAACTCCAGGCACATCTTCAACAAATACAAGAAGACCAGGATTCAAAAATTTAAGTGAAATTTATGAGCAAGAAGAAGTTGATAGTAATGTTGGTTTAAATTCTTTAGTTGCATTCTTTTTCATGTAGATGACCCAATCCATTTTGAAGATGCGGTCAAAGAAGATAAGTGGATTGAAGAAATGAATGAAAATATATGGACAATATGAAGGAATGGCCCATGGGAGTTAGTGGACCTACCACAAGGAAAATAAGTTATTGGAGTGAAATGGGTCTATAATACTAAGATAAACATTGAAGGCAAGATAGAAAGGCACAAATCTAGGGTAGTTTTCAAAGGCTACAAGTAGTAGCAAGGAAGAGACTATGAGGAAACCTTTGCACCAGTAGGAACGATGGAGATAGTGCAGACAGTTTTCTCTATAGAAGCACAAAAAAATGGAAAGTTTATCAAATGGATGTGAAGTCAGCATTCTTCGATGGAGTGGTGAAAGAGGAGGTGTATGTTGAAAAACCTCCTCGATATGAGATAGAAGGCCAAGAACACAAGTTGTGTAAGCTAGGGAAAGCTCTTTATGGTCTAAAGCAAGCACCATGAGAATGGTACAGTAGGATTGATGCTTTCCTGATAGATAATGGGTTTGATAAGTGTGATGGTGAACCCACACTCTAAATCAAAGAAAATGATGTTAAGATTCTTATTGTTGTTTTGTATGTAGATGATTTAATTTCTACTAGCAGTGATGCTTCTCTCATTTTGGATTTCAAAGAAGTCATGAAAGGTGAATTTGAAATGACTGACTTGGATTTGTTAAGATATTCTTTTGGCATAGAGGAAAAGAAAATAGAAAAGGGAATTTTTATCTCCCAAGAAAAGTATGTTTCAAAAGTTTTAAAAATGTTCAATATGTAGAATAAAAATCCATCATCGACTCCAACTTTCATGGGGTTGAATTTGAGCAAGGAATATTGCACCAAAAATTTCAATTTGACATTGTACAAAAGCATGGTTGGTCGTCTAATGTGCTTGTATGCAACCAGGACCGACATGATATATGCAGTAAGCTTGATATCTAGATTCATTGAGACAGCCAAGGAGACACATTGGAAATCAACCAAGAGAATATTGAGGTATGTAAATGGAACAAAGGAGTATGGTGTTCTATACTCCAAGACTGATGATTTTAAGCTGATTGGTCACACTGACAGTGATTGGGTTGGAAATGTTGATGATAGAAAGAGCACATTATGGTTTTTTTTTCATTTGGGATATGCATCCATTTGATGGGCTTCCAAGAAAAAACCAATAGTTTCATTATCAACAGGTGCATTATGTCAAGAAATTTGGATGAGAAGTATGCTAAGGGATTTATGTCATGAATAAGACAAAGGGATCACATTTTTTTTTTATAGCAACTCAGCAATTGCATTGTCAAAAAAATTTGTTTTCCATAAGGTAACAAATCATATTGGTGCGAAATACCATTTTATAATAAAATTAGTTAACAGTGGCAAAATTGTGTTGCAAAATTGCAGGTCAGAGTAACAATTTGCAGATATCCTCCCAAAGCCATTGGGACAGAAAAGTTTTGTTTATCTCAGAAGGTGCCTAGGAATGATTGATGGTGGCATTTGTGATTAAGGAGGAGTGTCAGGAATACTCTCAACTACTGTCATGAATAAATACTAGTAGAATCCCACACTTCATTGAATTTTGTTGTAGGAAGGACAAAGCACATATCCAAAATTTACAGGTGTTTTCACGCAAAATATGAAAACAGAGTACGCGAACCTACTTTGCATTTAATTTTGTTTCTCATTTTACCCTTTTCCCATAGTTCACATCCCATAACTTTTAGCGTTTACCTCTTAAGCCTTTTGCGAAAACTTAAGTTTCTGCTGATGCGATATCGGCGAGACACACCAACTTTGCCACATTACGAAACCACTGCAAACCTTTGTTATTTCTTTATTCCGTACCTCTTTTGACTTCACATTTTTTATGAATTACCTTTAAGTGCCCACAAGTTATTTTATTTATATTTCAATGTGATCACAATCTCACGTCGCAAGCTCAGGAGGGTAGTGCCCACAAGGTAAATCTTTTAAGTTACGATGCAATCACAATCACATATCACAAAGTTTAAAGGATAGTGCCTACAAGTTAAAGTTTCTATGTTGCGATGCGATAGTGCCATTGCACATCACAATTGCAAGGATTTATGTTTTCCTGTATCATGCCAATTAAATGTTAAGATCACCGAAGTGCGATTTGCGATGGATGGAGAGGATGTGATGTGGTTTCAAAGCTAGAACCCATAACATTTCTAGTCCAACAGTTTCTGTTTTGTATGCAGTTTCATGTAGAGACTGAATAATTGGGTTTTCGCTATAGAAGGATGATTTTATGGATATTTTTCCCATCTAACATTGAAATTTTTCATATTAACCTTGACAATAAAGTAGTTCCTCGGTTCTAATATGAAACTACGAGGTTGTGGATCTTGGTGTTATGAGTGATTAATTGTTCAAGGATCATGGGTTTTCAATGGAAATACTTAGTTAGTCTTTCATGAAGAGGAGGACGGACTATACTATAAGACATACTATCTTATTTCGAGTTACATTTGAGTGATCTCCTTAAGTGGTACATTAAATGGAGATCTCTTTAAGAAACTATTTCCATTCAAAGCCTACTGTTGAAGAAATGAGTATATAAAAATAGTATGATCTTTCTACTTTTTCATCTTTTAGTTTTATATTCTTTATGGTAATAAAATACTATACCACACCTTTATTGTTTTGGTAAGTGGTGAGACAGGAAAACAATTGCACAAAAACGAGTGTGAAATTGAATATACATTTTGGCTCTGACATTTCTAATTTTCACAATGAAAGGCCACATCTGATCATTATTCATGCATACATTGTCTTTCCCTAAAACAAGTATATATAATTACGTAAATGAAATACTCACTATAATAGGGAAAAAAATGGAAGTAAGAATACTAAATTTTGAATTTTACCGTATTGAATTTGCTTCATCCAATGTCATAAAATCTCTAAAATGAAGTGAAAGTAATCTGTTTATATTGTTTCATCTTAGTAGATATTGCCAATTCTATAAAATCAATATTTCTTCACAATAGCTATAAATATTTCATTGGTAAAATAGTGGTAAATTATATTTCTATCAACATTATGCATCTCAATATTTCAACTATTATTTTAATTGTGTATTATGAACTTAACTCAAATACAGTAAAGAACAAAAATGTAATAAAACAATTATTGTTTCAAACCAAACTATAATTTCAACAATTTAACAATACTATTGATGTCTCCTTGCACCTTTTGGCACAATTGCTAATATAACCATGGTGATACGGTAGAGATAAAAAAAATTGAGGCCTATTACACAAAAGATGCCTAATCCGTTGAATTGTACAAAAGGATATATAGAATGATACATTTCCTTTTAAAATTCTAATATCACACACACACACACACAGACACACACACACACACACACACACACACACATATATATTTTCTTCTTTCAACTATGACATATATTTGTACTGATTTATCAATTAGGTTACCAGATCTATTTCTTTGTAAAGTTGTTGTGCCCGCTTTATAACGTCAACATACCTCTTCATTGGTACCATACTTATCATGCCCTCAAGATGGATTTTCAATGACTGAGTGAGGCAAGCATGCTTTGGCATGACAGGCACCCTACTCATCGGTCATGCAACGAAACGATGGTTACAGTGTGACGAAATCTACAATAGTCATGGTAGATGGGCGCACTCTTACATACGTAAGGGACAGTCAACACTGCGGTAATCATGCAATGGAAATTCAACAAACATAGAACAAAACTCTGCGACGGGTTAGAGCATATGTGCAAGAAACTAAGTGTTGAACGGTGGAATGAATGACTGTTTCTAGTTTGAGGATACCACACTATGGTGATGAGCTGAAATTATGGCAGAAATATGACATGATAGACGAGGGGCTTTGCAGACGTATTCATGGTTCAGCTGGGGGTGTCCATCAACAAAAAAAAACATAAAACATAAGTTGTGGTGCATATATATATGCATATGTGTTGGATGGAGATATCATCAACTAAGTTGGGAGTTCATAAAAGAATGAACGATGCAATGAACATGTTGAACAAAGGATGTGTGAAATAATGGAGGAACTAATAGATGAATTTCAAAGGGCTTCTCGGTGAGGTTTGAGTTGTGTGCAGATCGTATAGACCATGCACCCGCACTACAAGCCTGCTCCAAGGGGCATCAGATAAACATGGTCAAGTTGGGTGTTTTCATGAATAGACTACGGAGGGCTTGCATGTAGGTAGGGACACGTTAGGCAATACTCGAACACATTTTTGATCGCATGAAAAATAGTGCATAGCTTGAGGGCATGAATCGTGCATAGCATGTGCCAAGTGACCCGACTACATGGCAGGTGTTCAACATGGGTAGAACCCGTGCATGCAGTGACCCAGGTTGCATGGCCTTGTGGGAAAACTGTAGAAAACATATTTTAAAGGGAATTTTGGCGTTTCCAAGTGGATTGTTGGATTGTTGGAAAGAATTGTAGATCGGACTAAAAAAACAAGTGTTGGGCACACCTCGGAAAGAAGTTCAAGTGGTTTGCACAGGCTTGGTATTGTATAATCATTGTGAAATTGTAAATTTGTACTGTAATATATTATTGGGCAAAGTTTTTAGGATTTTCCCCTCCCAAGTATGTATGCACATACTTTTTGGATGCTTTTGAATGTTTCATGGATGAAAGTTAAATATTAAAGACTAATTCCACTACATGATTAAGAAAAATCAATTAATGAAATTGGATAAATGTTGAAGATAGGTGTAGACTAGATGCTTTATTATTGTTAAAAATAATTTTTTTTGTAGTCCTGCACCCTCTATACATGGTTGAAATAGCACCACAAGTATAGGTTCATCATATCTTGTATCAAAGCTAGATTCAGGGTGAGTCACATTGCATTAATTATTTAGAAAGCATGAATATAGTTGCAGAATTGGAGGAGGTATTGAAGATTACACTTATTTTGTTTTGTCTCATTGAGACATTTACAGGGGCAAGACATTGGTCAAGGTCAAAGTTGTAGAAAAATACATGGTAAGTTGGGAAGAATTTCAAGGGAGGCTCTTTGAGACCTTACACGGGTTAAGGTAGATGAAAGAAGCGAACCCACGGATTTGTGCTAAACTTGAAGTCTTGGAGAAGAATATTGGAACTTCTTCGAATTGGTCGGGAAATGGAGAAGGATAGAACTAGAGGTTTCTATAAATAAGGAGAAGAGGCAACCGATACATGTGAGGAAGAGGATTTTGTAGGTGTGTCAATGAACAAAGATGAACTTTATGAATAGGTCGAACGAGGATCGTACACATTGGAGGCATTGATGATGGAGGACACCCACTTGGAGAGTCTTCATGGAGGTATAACTTGTTTTTCATTTTAGCTTTTAGAGGATGGTCCATATGGAGGAATGATAAAATGGATAACCTCTTGGTCAATGCCATGGATGATCTCTCCTTAGATTACTACGATGAGACCTTGTATATTCAAGAAGAAAAGAGCATTGTTTTTGGCAGAATTTGTTAGGGAAATATGTGACCTATAATAGAAGATTCAAATTCTGGTGACAAGGGTGGAACTTGATGAGCTTTACGATTGATGGGTAATTCTTAGCCATATGGGGAACTAGATAGGTGCGAATAATGACTCACAGACTGATGAAGAAAGGGCACACGAAATATATATATGATGATATTTGTGTAAACTTATTCATGGCTTGAACCAAGAAGGAAATATTGGTTAACGTTTAGTGGGGGAGGCATTAATTAAGGAAGTACCCATGACGATGATATGAAGTTAGAAGTGACCAATGTGACATTACCTGGATGATGGATAAATATGGGATGACTAGAGTTATCTTGAGTCCAATCTTGATGGAAAAATGGATAGCCAAAGTCATAGACATTGACATGAGAGCATGGGAGGCATTATGGAGGGAAATTATGCATGTGCACTTATGGATATTCCACTTATGAGAATCAATGAGAAGTGTCAAAGTAGGATGTTTAGCAGGATGGATTAATAGTGCAACATGGAGATATTTTATAGATGGACTAATGGGGATGTTTTTCACTTTTTATCAAGAAGACCTTGATTTGATGAGAAGCCTATGATTACATTCATATGACTTGTAGGGAAGGAACAACTTCTAATGGCACCCATGGCCAAGAAAATTATGCCTACAAAACCTTTGGATGGGGATGATGCATAGGATTTCATGATGATTTGGAGATGGTTGCAGAAATTGGAGACTTAATATTATAGCGGTCTTGCAATATATTAATCATTGAGGAGATGAGGTTAGGATTGGTCTTGATTTTGATGCATTATGGGATGCATACCTTGGGAACATTATGTGGTGCATTCATGAGGAGTGACTTGATGGATATGTTAGAGATGGTAAACTTTGAATTTTGATGGATTTATATAAATGGAGATGCCTTGGTGTACACTTGAGCATGGTTTGAGTGTTCTTGACTTAACCATGGACTTTCGATGGACACGATGACTAATTTGTTCTATGACCATAGATAACACATGGACGGATGATGAAGCAAGGTTAAACTTTCTCCTTTTATAGAATTTATGGAGTTCATATTGTAGATGAGTTTGAGATTGCTTCATGGACCTCGATATCGAACCTTGCATATTGGATTGATGGAGGGAGTTCTTTGCTAGTTTGAGGAAGACCTATCACACTTAGATGATGATGCTTGGATGTATGCGACAGATTTTGCATCACATGGACATTAGTATCATGAGAAACATATAATATATGTATGAGGACTACTTTATGGACCTGGATATGGATTGTTTGATACTTGATAGACAAGATTTTGTAGCTGAGATGGAGGCTATTACATGGACCTGGACATGGCTTAATTTATTTTTATGGAGATGGGATGGATTCTTGATCAAGTTGATGATGTCACAAGATGTTGGAGAAACAACTAATGATGGCATCATGATGTACATTCTCACGATAAGAGTGTATCGTTGGACTAATCACCTTACTAGTTTGTGTTATGGGGTCCAGAAGTGTGAAGAAGTATGACAGAGATATATCTTGGCTATGCTAGAGATATGTTGAGTCATGTTGGGGTATCATGGCATAGATTCACATAATATTTACGATATATGATGGGCCCAAATGATATATGGTGTAGAAGCCTATAGCTTGAGTTGGACAGATTGAATTCCCACGATGGGGGTCTCATGTGAAGCTTGTGACAGGTGTTGCTGATGATCATGGATTGAGGAGATGTTACCATGGAAAATTTTATGGAGACATGGACCTTGGTCATTTGTGCGATGATAGAGCAGAGGTGGGAAACATGGACATTTTTGGAGATGTTGGATCTAACGACACTTTGCGACGATGGTGCTGGAGTTATCTAGGATGAGAACCTTATTTAGAGTAGGGGAGGATGTCAAGCCGCCAAGATGGATTTGCGATGACTGAGTGCAGTGGTTTCGCATTGGCAAGATGGATGCCCTACTCGGCGATCATGCGACGAAATAATGCTTAGAGTGTAGAGAAACATGCAATGGATACAATAGACATGCACACTCTGATAGACACAATGAACGGTCAATGTTGCAGTGATCATGCGACGATAGTTTGGTGGATGTTCGAGGAAAGTCTGCGACGGGTTAGAATCGACGTGTGAGCGATTAAGTGTTAAACGATGGAATGAATCGACTTTTGTAGCATGCTAAAAACACAATATGGTGAAGAGCCAACATTATGGGAGAAATGTCACATGATAGACGAGGGGATTTGTGGACGTATTGGTGGGTCATCTGGGGGTGTCGAGCCCCAACCGCTAGGATACAATATAAGTCGTGGTGCATATATATATATATATATATGTGTGTGTGTGTGTGTGTGTGTGTGTGTGTGTGTGTGTGTGTGTGTGTGTGTGTGTGTGTGTGTTGGATAGAGAGATCATAACCATAGTTGAAAGTTAATACAACACTGAATCGGGTAGTGAGTAGGTCGAATGAACGAGGTGTGAAAGATGTGAGCTACCGGCGGACAAAGTTTGAAGGGTGTCTTAGTCAGGGTCGCGTCGGGTGTAGACCATGTAGACCATGTGCCCACACTACGGAGGGCATCAGACGAACACGATTGAGCCCAGTATTTTCGTGAACAGACTTCGGAGGGCGTGTGTGACGGCAAGGTCAGGTCAGGCATGACCCAAATGCATTTCTGAACTCGTGGAGAACAATGCATAGGTTGAGCATGCGACTCGTTTAGCGTATGACCCAGGTGACTCAATTGCATGACAGGAGGTCGACTTGGGAAGAACTCAAGCGAGCAGTTTCCCGGGTGACCCCAGCTAAACAACCTTATGGGAGGACTTCATAAAAGATATTTTAAAGGAAATTTTTTGTTTTCTAGTTGATTGCTAGATTCTTGGAGAGAATTTTAGCTCAGTCCAAAAGCACAAGTTCTGGAAAAACGTTGGTAAGAAGTGAAAGTGGCTTGCACATGCTTGGTGTTGTATAATCATTGTAAAATGTATATTTGAACTATTATATATTATAGTCATTGTAAAATTGTATATTTGAACTATTATATATTATTGGGTAGAATTTTTGGGAGTTTCCTCTACCAAGTACATATTGGCATACTTGTGGGATGATTTTGCATGTTTACTTGATGAAATATCAAATATTGAAAACTAATTTCATTGCATTCTTAAGGACACTCAATTGGTGAAATTGGCTAAGTGTTGAACATAGGCGTAGACTACATAAATGAGTCATGTTTAAAATAAAATTTGTGGTAGTGTCGTACCCAATATACGTGGTTTAAAGAGCACCACAAGTATAGGGTTGTGACAATATCTCTCTCTTTGTAAAATTATGGACCATTGACGAGAATGGTTTTGTTAAATCATATTAGTGAGAGGTGTCATATTTTGTTGGGGATTAAATATGATTGAAAAAACTAGAGAGAGAGAGAGAGAGAGAGAAAATAAAAAGATTTGAGCTAATGGGTAGATGAAATACGCCTCCTTTGGGGTATATACCCCCTCACTCAATATAGATATCAAACCAATATAATTGAATGGATTGAAATCCATGAATAAGCAAGATCAGGTTAATATGCATTAAAATAATTTCTCTATTGCTCGTTAAAATATTTTTTATTATTAATATTTTTTTAAATTTCAAATAATTTAGTTACATATTTTTATTTATGATATGAAAAATTTATTAATAAAATAAGAATTTATTTAGATTCAATTAATTAATTTATCTATAAAATTTTTAAAACATATTATCATCATTATATTGGTAAGTATATATTTGTATCTGTGTGAATATTAAAATATTCAATTTATTATTTTTTGTTGGAATATTTAATTTTAATACTATTTTATAAATATTATATGAAACTTTATTTTAGTTTATTGAGGAAAGTATATATCTAGATGTTAGGAAGTAAAAAAAACTAAATTATTTATTAAATTAATGATTAAATTTTGGATATGTGTGATGATGCTAATTATTTAAATTAATCCATTAATCATTTACCATGAGAAATCTAAGAATTTATACATGTTCTTAAAGCTAAATCCTCATCACCAAGCCTATGTTTAATGTCATTAACTATTATTTCCACACAATTCTTTAAAGTACAGAGAGAAGAATCTACATGGTTAAATACTCTTTTGATAATAGTATATAACTGACCATTGAGTTAATTTAATTAACTCATTACAATTTTGTGTTAGATCACACTCACTACAAAATGGACAATATATTCCAACTAGTTTTTAAAAAGAGTTTCTAGTTACTATTAAAGAAAAAAACATTGCTATTATGTTTTAAACACTTTAGTTTTCCATAAAAAGCAAAAAAACTAATTACTTAAAAAAAACCGTTGCAATTAATTTTTAACTTTTTCATAGAAAGCTATATGGAAAAGTGATTTTTTAAAAAAAAACTTTGTACTGATTAACATTTAGCATTTAGAGTTATCTTTCTATATACTTAGGCAATGATTATAATTTGTAAAAATAATATTCACTCATTTTAAATAATTTTTTTATTTATGAAATTCACTATGACTTTTAAACTTACATTAAAATTATTTATGTATATTGAAAAATAGGTATGTTATGATAATTGAATGACAATGTCTTTCGATTTTAAGGATCTAGCATGAGGTTATAGGGATCAAATTTCTTCATGTGAAAACTTCTTTAAAGTGTAATGTGTTATTTTTCATTGTTAAATTTGTATTTTTGTATGCTATATATAGTACATATGGAAAAAATAAAAGTTTTAACCATAAAAACTTATATAGAAGACAAATTAAAATGGCTTTTTATTACTAACGTTTAAGTATATGTCAATATTAATTCGTAGTTAGAACATAATTTTTAACGTTTATTTTATTTTTACACTTCCCCTCATATTAGGCATCATTAGAATTTGTTTTATATTTAGAACATCATTTTTAACATCTATTTTTATTTTAAAAGAGAACGGATGTATTGAAAAACTGACACATTTCCTTATACTTGGTTCTTTAATTAAAAAAAATGAATAAATATGATATTAAAATTTATTAAAATAATTATGCAAATAAAGTTCTTATTATAATGTGATCATAAATTATCTTGTTATTTTAATTTTATTTTATTAGTTATACAAACTTGTATGTTTTTAATTATTTTTAACTTTAATTTAACTACTCATAACTTTCAAAATTCAATAATTACACTGTAAGGCATTACTATTTGAAAACAACTCTGCTAGCTGTCACTGTGTCCATGTTTGAGCCATTGGATCAAATGTTAGATGATTGAAATGTTTTAGGCTATTAGATGAAGTAAATATTTTTATATGTGGTTTATAATGTTAGCTTTTTCTTTTTAATAAGTTAGATTTAATTTAAGTTTTGGTGACTTTTAAGTTAAAATGTTGTTATTAAAAATTTGTTAGATTTTAAACTCAAATTTTTTAATAAAATTGAAATTACTAACTTAATAAAACTAGATTTAACATAAATTGGTTTAATGAATAACGAAAATTTGTAAAATATGTAAACATTAAATTTTTGGATACATAAGCATAAACTATAAATACAACCCATGTTATTGACCCATGGTATTCATGTGGAATTATAACAAAATTTATATCATAAAATTAAACTCCACACAAACCAATTAATTTATATTACATGGATAAAAAACAATATAAAAAAGGAAAATAAATATTTATATATTTAAATCTTACATTTTTAACTCCATACAAACCAATTAATTTGTATTACATGGATAAAAAACAATATAAAAAAAGGAATATAACTATTTATATATTTAAATATTATATTTTTGTGCTACAATGTTGTCCAACAAAGTATGACATGGATAAAAAACAATATAAAGAAAGAAAAATAAATATTTATATATTTAAATATTACATTTTTGTGCTACTATGTTCTCCAACAAAGTATTATAGAAAGGTTTTAAGGTCATGTTTAAAATTTTGACTATGTAAAATTACACAAATTTAAAAATGAAAGTAAATTAAACAAAAGGATTGACATAATGTAATGATGCTATTGAACCATGGTATTCATGTGGAATGTATTTTCTTCACAGAAGGGAACTAAGATGGCCTAAATCAATCTTAACTCTTGATCTAAACTAATTATTCTATAAAATTATTTTTAAATGTTTATAAGTATTATTCTTTTAAAATTTCACTTAATAAAATGTATCTACATTTTCTTACATCCAAATGACATAATGTAATGAACATTTTAACTAGGTCAAAATAC